>PVKZ01002014.1:266602-277958 GCA_004027375.1 Macroglossus sobrinus
TAGTGTTTATGAAATGTTTAGACATTTAATAGTGGAAAATCGTGTCAGTGATACTTTAATTTGAATTTTTCTTTTTACGAGTGAGGTTGAGTATGTTTTCTTAGGTTTAAGAGGCAATTATATTTCCTTTTTCATGAATTGCTCATATCCTTTACTAGTTTTACAGTTGTGCTTTTGGTCTTTCTCTTATTAATTTGGTAGAGATTTTATATTAAGGAAATAAGCCCTTTCCTTATGATTTAAATGTATTTTTTTAGTTTTCATTTGTCCTCTCTTTTAGCAGCTTTATTGAGATACAATTGATGTATAATAAACTGCTTATATTTAAAGTGTACAACTTGAAAAGTTTTTAACAGCTTTATTAAGGTACAATTGATATGCAATAAACTGTACATAATTAAAGTATAGAGTTTGGTAAATTTTTACCTATATATAGACTCATAAAATTATCACCACAATCAAAATAAAGTACATATTCATCACCCCCAAAAGTTTTTATGTGTATGTGCCCCTTGGTAATCCCTCTCTCTCACTCTTTCAGCCTCCCATCCCATCCCCCAGATGACAACAGGTCTGCTTTCTGTCACTATTGATTGGTTTGCATTTTCTATAGTTTTATGTAAACGGAAACATGCAATATGTGCTCTTTTTTTTTGTCTGGCTTCTTTCACTCTGCACAGTTATGAGATTCATCTACTGCTGTGTGTATCAATAACTTTTTTTGTTTGTTTTGAGTGGTATTCCACAATCATATCAAATGATTTTTAAATGGATTCAGAAAAGGTATGTGCATATACATACATGTATATGTACATTAAAAAAAAGAGAGAGATGGAGAGAGAATATGACAAAGTAAATGGAGCGAAATGTAAACAATTGGTGAGACTGGGTAAAAAAAATTACAGTTCATTAAACTATTCTTTAAAGCAAAAACAACTTTATTGACATCAAACTCACACACTGTTCAACTCACCTATTTAAAGTGTACAAAGTTTTTAGTATATGCATAGATTCCAGGGATTAGGACATGAGCATATTTGGGGGACCATTATTTTTCTTAACCAGAATGTCTGTTAAAATCTTTTGCCCATTTATAAGTTGTTGTCTTTTTACTATTGAATTGTTCTTTATGTAATCTGAATATAATTCCCTTACCGGATAGGTTTTGTGCATACTTTCTCTCATTCAATGAGTTGTCTTTTCACTTTTTTGATGGTGTTTCGAAGCACAAAAGTATTAAATTTTAATGAGGTTCAATTTACTCACTTTTTCTTTTGTTGATTGTACACTGCCGAACCTGAGGTCATGAGAATTTATTACAATACTTTCTTGTCAGAATTTGATTATTTTAGCTCTTATATTTAAGTGTTCTATTTTTAGTTAAGTTTTTTTTTTTTATGGTGATAGATTAAAGGCCAATTTTTTCCATGTGGATATTCAGTTGTCTCAACACCACTTGTTAAAAATACTATTCTTTTCCCATTTGAATGGTCTTAATGCTCTTGTCAAAATGAAATGAATACAAATGTAAGGGTTTATTTCTACACTTTTAATTCTATTTCATTAATATATATGTCTATCCTTATGCCAGTACTATATCATCTTGATTTTTATAGCTCTGCAGTAAATTTTGAATTCAGAAAATATAAATCCTCCAACTTTGTTCTTTTCAAGATTGTTTTGACTATTCAGGCTTCCTCGCATTTCCACATAAATTTAAACTCAACCTATCAATTTGGGGGGGGGTGGTGAAAAAGCTATGATCGTGATGAGAATTGTCTTAAATCTGTAGAACAATTCTGGGACTAATGCTATTTTTAAAATATTGTCTTCCAATCGTGAGCATGGCATGTCTTTCCATTTATTTAAATCCTTTTTCTTTCAACAATGTTTGTTAGTTTTCAATGTACATGGCTTGCACTTTTTTTGTTAAATGTATACCTAAGTATTTTATTCTTTTCAATGCTATTATAAATGAAATGGTTTCCTTAGTATCATTTTCAAAATGTTTATTGCTAGGACTTAGAAATATTAATCATTTTTGTATATTGATTTTGTATCCTGAAAACTTCCTGAACTTTTCTGTATTGTATTAATTATAGCAGTTTTTAGCACAGTCCTTACAATTTCCCACATACAAGATTGTGGCATCTGCAAATAGAGATAGTATTATCTCTCCCTTTCCAATCTACAGGTCTCTTAATTTTTTCCTTTCCTTTCCTTTCCTTTCCTTTCCTTTCCTTTCCTTTCCTTTCCTGTCCTGTCCTGTCCTGTCCTGTCCTGTCCTGTTCTGTCCTGTCCTTTCCTTTTCTTTTCTTTCCTTTTATTTTTCTTTTTGCCTAATTGCCCTAGTTAGAACCTCCAGTAAATGTTGACTAGGAGTAGCAAAAGAAATCTTACCTTGTTCCTGATCTTCAGTGGTAGGTATTTAGTCTTTTGCAATTAAGTATAATCTTAACTGCAGCCCTTTATCAGGTTGAGAAATTTCCTTTCTATTTCTAGTTTGCTGACTTTTTATGGAAGGATATTGGGTTTTGTCAAATGCTTTTTCCATATATATTGAGATAACTGTGCAGTTTTTGTTTTTTATTCTATTGAAATAACATTAATTGATTTTTGTTCTGTTGAAACAACCTTGCATTCCTGGCATAAATCCCACTTGGTCATGGAATATTATTTTAAATATATTTTTTAATTTGATTTGTTATTATAGTGGAAGATTTTTGTGTCGATATTCAAAAGGGACATTGGTCTGTAGTTTTCTTGTAATGTCTTTGCTTCTTTGTGCTTTTTTTAAAACAAAACTTCTATAAATTTAAATAAAAATTCTGTAAAAATCAATGGAATAAAATCTTAAGTCATTATTTACTGAATGGGGAAGAATTCAAGAAGAACCAGAGAGGAAAGAAGAGCTAGGATCACGAAAACCAACACAAAATCAAAAATTCTGTTTTGGATATAAGTTTGTTATGCCTATTAGACATTGCATTAGTTTCCTGAGGCTGCAGTACTAAATCATCACAAACTTGGTGGCTAAAGACAACAGAAATTCATTCTCTCACATTTCTGGAGGCCAGAGTCCAAAATTAAGGTGTTACACACCCTCTAAAGTCTCTAGGGGAGAATGTGTTCCTTGCCTCTTTCCACCTCTGGTAACGTTTGGCATTCCTTGATTTGCAGTAACACCATTCCAGTCTCTGCTTCCATCTTTGCATTGCCTACTTCTGGGTCTATGTTCTCCTCTGGGTGTCTCTCATAAGGATACTTGTCCCTGAATTTAGGCTCCATCTAGATAATCCAGAATGATTTCATCTCGATATCTTTACTTAAATCTACAAAGACTCTTTTTCTAAGTAAGAGAACAGTTACAGGGTTGTGGGGATTAGGAGCTGACATGTCTTTTGTGGGAACACCATTATGTCCACTGCTGATATCAAGGGATGAGGCTAAATAGACAATGGTACATGAGGTTAGAATTCAGGGAAGCGAACAGGGTTGGAAATATAAATTTGGAGTTACTATTTTATGTTTACAAAGCCAGGGAACTGAATAAGAGCAATTAAGAAGAACAAAAAGTCTAAAGACCAAGCTTTGGGGCCCTAAATAATTGAGGGGTCAGAAAAAGGATGAACCCAGCAAAGAAAAAGAGAGATGTCCCATGAAGACAGAAACTTGTCTATTTTGTTCACTCTTGTTTGTCATTATCTTAAACAGTGCCTGGCATTTAGAAAACACTATTATCTATCTATCTATCTATCTATCTATCTATCTATCTATCTTTATTTATTTATTTCTTAAATAATTGTTTTTGACGGGGTGGCCAGTGAGGTAAGGAAAAAAACAAAACAGGCAAGTGTGGTATCCCAGAATTCAAGTCAGAAAGGAATTCTTTTTCCAGTTGTGGAGCTGCAGGTTGAGGAATTCCTCTACACCCGCTGCCAGGCTGTCCCAGAGCCCTCTGCAGTCCACTCAAGTCCTGGAACGCAAGAAGATGGTCACAGCCTTGATGCAGGCAAACACATCAACTGCCTCAACAAGGTGAACTCGGGGCTGCTGGAGCCACTGAGCCACCCGCTGCAATACAAGCCCCTGGAACCCATTCTGCTTCTGCGCAAAGAACAGGTCAACCTGAGTGTACTCCGCGCTGGTGGCAAGAAGGTGGTTACATGGCTCAAATTCATGCAACCCGCCAGTTCACCTCCAAAGCCCTGATGGCCTATTACCAGGACTATTTGGATGAGGCTTCAGAAAATAATAGACCAAAGACATTGGTATGACCAGCCCCTGCTAGTGGTTCTCCCTGTCACTGCAAATCCAAGAGGTTCGGAGGCCTGTTGCATGCTCTGGCTGCCAGAAAACCTAGAGGTAAACTCACAAAACAATTTTAACATCTGAAAAAAGAGTGGTGGACTCTTCCAGGTTAAGATGATATGAATACACACATCTATTTTTCTCCCACTCCAAACCCCATGAAAGTATAATAGAATTTATTTAATATCTCACTCTACAAGTGTAGGGAAAACAGTAGAGGAAATGACAGCAACAAAATTTTGGAAGTTGGAAACCAGATGGATGCGCGATAACTGCTTTAGCATCCCCAAGAAACCGAAATCCCAAGCTGGCAGCAAAGAAAGTTCAAAATCAACATGATTTGCACCACAACCTCAAAAGGATCAGAAATTAGCAACACCAGAAAAATCAGAAACAGAATGTGGGGAAAGCCATTTAAGAAACAGTGAGATCCAGGTCCTCCTCCTCTTGAGATAAAACAGAGGCGGGGTACCATGAGACCGCAGTCTAACGATGGCTGAATGCAGACACCCCTGGCCTTCTTCCCTAATGCAATGCCCAATGTGTTGGCAGCCATGTTTACCCTCCAGAAAAGAAACTGGAAAACTCTTTTCCACAGAATCTGACCTGCCTAAGATCAAAACCGAAAGACACTAACATTAGAGGTTCCTCTATAAATGGACTCCCAGATTCCAATGCAGTGAAGTTCAAAGTTGAAAAGTCCTTCTCACATCTTCAGTGTGTGATTCCATTTTTAGTCTTACACTTTCTGGATCATGAGTGGACAGCCAAGGATTAAGAGCTCAGTGAAGAAAATATCTACCATAGAAAATGGAAACCGAAATAAGCAAACAAACAAAAAAGGCAACTTGGGAGGAGAGAAAAACTTCAAAACTGTATCATCCTGTTGTCAAAAAGAAAAAGGGGAGAGGGAATATACTGCACCCGTGAAACAAAAACAAATGCCATGAAAAAAAAAAAACATTCAGAGAACATGGAAGAGAGCTAGCTCTAAGACACTAAAAATACAATAGGAAAAATGAAAACTTTGATAGATCGGAAGATAAAATTGAGAAAACCTCTTGGAAGATGAAGCAAAATTCAAAGAGATGAAAAACAGAAAGAAAAGTTAAAGCACAATCCCAGAAGGTGTAGCAATTGAGTAATGAGGCAAGAAGTCATCAATGATACAATTGAAGAACATTTTTTAGAACTAAATAGCATAAGATTACAGTTAGAAGGAGCCACAGAAACAGGTGCAATGAGCATATCACTGTAAAATTTCAAAACACTAGGAAAAGTAATTTCCTAAAAACTTTCAGAGAGAATTTTAAAACACTAGATATAAAGGATCAAAAATATGATCCTTTATCTCCCTTAGAGGTAAACACTGAATATTCACAAATTAAGTCGTATGATGTCTGGATTTTGACTCAAAATAATTGGAAATAGGGTAGGAAGTGGGGGTGGGCTATAGATGCAACATGATTGGTTATGAATTAATAATTACGTAAGCAGAGTAATAGCTATATGGGGATTTATTCTATTATTCTCTTTTTGTAGATATTAAATTTTTCTATAATGCAGAAAAAATTTTTAAAGGAATGATAGGAATGGTTTGAATTTTTCAGCAACCCTCCAAACAAAAACGCTGAGGAGGAAGGCCTTCAAAATTCTAAAAAATATATATTTTCAAACTAGAAGTCTATACTTAGACAAACTACAAATTAAGTGCAAGAGAAGTGCCCAAGTAGATAGATTGGCCTTAGATGAATCAAAGGCAACCCATCATTGTACCAGGAAGTAGGTCAGAGAATCGAATGCAGATACAGGTAGATTGGTGCATTTGGTCATGGAAATACGAGCTAATTCTCTTCAGATTGCTTCTGATTGATTTGCTTTGAGGAACTCATAGTCTAGTAGTGGATATAGATAACAGCAGATAATATTTGTATGTACAAAAATAATTTTGTAACAGAGCTATGCCTAATACCCTATGGGACCCTAACCTTCTGGCTTAAGAAAAGATCTATGGGGTAGGTGAGGCCTGAGATAAGTCTTAAAGCATGAGTAGTGGTTACATGGTAATACTGACAAAAAAAGAAAAAATAATAATCAAGGTAGAAAGATTGCCATTAACAAGGAGCAAAGGAATAAAACATCATGGTGTACAGAATACAGCACAGAACCAATCGCAAGAAAGCATTCAATAAATATGACTGGCATCAACTAAATCACTTAGTGTTTTCATGGACTTGGCATATCTAGTGTGTCTGGAGACCAGAGATGAGACTGTCTGTTCTCCAGCATTGGGTTAATTGCTATGAAACAGCAGAGTCAAGAAACAAGATGCTGAAAACTGTGTTCTGGAAGAGGCATTAAGGATCTGGAAAATTTAGGAAACAACCAAGATAATAAGTTCCTTAGCATCTTAAATAATTCTTCTAGTGTTGGACAGCTGGACCTAGACTTAGGAATATTCTAGTTGACTCACAGTTGACAAATTGTTTTTGAACTAAGATTGAATTTATCCTTGGCTGATATCTCATTTGTTTAATTCAGCAATGTTTATCTTTATTTATTCATTTGCTAGTTCATTCTACAGAAACTTCTAAGCACCTATTTGTATAGACACTTTATATAAAACAGTCCTTGAGGTGTTTGTAGTCCAGTAGGAGAGGCAGATGTTAAAGAAAACATGCACGATTAAATATATAAATGGTTATTTTTATAAAGCACAAGGTACCTGCCATATGATACACCAGAAGGTCCAAATATTTTAGTACCAATAAAGTCAGTTTCAATCTTAAAAATATTTTCTAAATACAACAGTAATTTTTAGTGCATGTTATAAATAAGGGACAGGAAAAAAGCTAATTTGGTTTTTGTGTTTGTCCATTTTTAACAAAAACACTAACCACTATTTATCCATTCATGTAAAACTCTATATTTTTATTCCAAGTAAGTCCTGGCCTATTGGATAGACTTTGAGCATTAGTAAAATAACAGAAGGTACTACAGGAAAAGCATAAGAACATACAGATTCATTTTCTTTTAAGTTTGAAAAAATAGAGTCTTTGACTCAAATGGAGCTTCTGTTTGGTGAATTAATGGGTCACCATAACCAAACGATTGTAAGTTACAATTTAACTAAAAACCAGAAGGATAAAAATAGCAAAAACTAAACATATAATATCCTTCTTTCTTCATCTTTGCTTTTAGAAGGTGTGTCTTTCCCAAACTATGAATCACTGCCGCAGACCTTGCAAATTTGTTCCATAAGAGAGAAGTACCAGAAAAGCAGTAATACTCTCATTGTGCGCTTTGCTGCTCGGGAGGGAAAAGGTACACAGTCTGCAGTTTGAATAACTCTCTTTCCCCATAGGTTGCAAAAAGAAGAAAGAAAGAAAGAGAGAGAGAGAGAGAGAGAGAGAGAGAGAGAGAGAGAGAGAGAGAGAGAGAGAAGAAAGAAAGAAAGAAAGAAAGAAAGAAAGAAAGAAAGAAAGAAAGAAAGAAAGAAAGAAAGAAAGAAAGAAAGAAAGAAAGAAAGAAAGAAAGAGAAAAGAAAAAAATCTAATGGGAAAAGAGAAATATTCCATGGTGTTCTAACTTTATCTTTCTATAATAATTGTAGTGACTATACAAACAGAAGGCAAGATCTTACTGTCTCCTAGCCTTCTTGAACTAGTCTTGGGTGTTGTCATTACCAACACCACGATTGAATTTTCAACGTGTCAATCCTAAAAAGTAGATGAAAGTATAGTTCATAACGTTTACAGTTATGGTTTATAGTTCGGCAACTATAGCTTTTCTATAAGCTTGGAAATAAAATGTATAGGGTTTGAAACTTGAGCCAGAATCAGAATTAAGGTTTTTTTTTTTTTCAAGCCTTAGCTTGATTACTGTGAAATTTTACCAAATTTTTAGATCAATAATTGTTATATTAATCAAAGCTTTTTAATATTGTTAAAAGTATATTATTGTCAAATGTCTACTTTATCTCTGATTTTCTTGCATTTTTTTATATATTTCTTTTGGTTGTTTTATTAAAAAATAAAAATTAATATTGATTTTTAGCATTTCTCTTAAGGCATTTTTTTCTATATAAGAAACAAAACTTGCAAACGATAGCATCTTAAATATTATATATAAGTAACTTATGTATCATTTTTTAAATTTGACTTCCCAATAATAATTGCTTAAGCAATTATGATAACTAATTTGTGGGTGGGATAGTTGTTGCTTTGTATTTCTTCAGGCTCTTTTGGCTAATTCAGCATACAGCAGCACCTCCTAGTGGTCATTTTTGTATTTCTCAGGGAAAAATCATTTCATTACCTTCCAAAATATGAAATGGTCTTGTTTGAAGGAATATAATCTATATGGGTATTACTGATGATTATATTTCTTAACATTGCTCTGGTGATTAAACATGTGCATTTATAGAGTTCCAACATAAATTATAATAATCAGCCTCAATTACTGAATATTTAAAGAGAAATATTTAAAATAAGTGTGAAGATATAATCTGTTTCAAATTTAGTATGCCATATTAATTAATTTTCTAAAATAAGATTTTTAAGGGAAGCAGATAATTGCCTATAACAAAAGCTGTCAGAGTTCAGCCATTCATTCTCACTTACATTTCTATATATTAATGGAAAGATGCCTAGTGGAGATAATTGATGCTTTTGTGACGAAACCAAGGCACAAAGGAAAAAATGATGTATGCTATCCCAGAAGTTACTGTGTAAATGTACTCCATATGTAAATTTTAGCAAAAATTAAAAACTACACTAATATCATCATTCTCTTTTATTTTTTATTTTTATTTTTTTTGCAACAGTGAGGCTGGATCTGTCGTTTAATTAAACCAGTGAGGGAGAGAGGACCTTACACACTACACTCATGGAGAAACATAAATATCTCCCTTCTAAATACAATAAAACAGTATTTAATATTGTTCTACTACTTTCACCACTTTCCTCCCAGAATAATTTAATCTCACTGCCTGTGCATACAGCTCCCCTGATAGATTGAATTAGAGATTACCTGCCAGCCCAGAGACGGACAGCTGTGTAAAGGGGCAACTCACCACCAGCTCCAAGCTTTGGGGGTTTCATCTAGCTTGTTTCTAGGATCAGACACACTGGAAATATTCAGGAGTCTGAAAGGTACAGGGGAAAAGAGAGCAAAGTGGAATCATTTGCAAAAGGTAAAAAAGAACAGAAGCACTCAGAGGTCAATCATTTAATTACTAATTTAATTAATCAGACGTTTCTCAGTTAACTTCCATATCATAAAGCACTGATCTGGGCACTGTGGATTGGTTAGCAAACTACATTCAGCTTGTGGCTTGTTTTCGTATGGCCTGTGAACTAGGGACGAATCTTACATTTTCATAGGTTATTACAAAAGAAAAGCAAAATGAAACAAAACAAAAAGAATATATGTATTTGGAAAACTTAGCTTTTTTCCTTCTATGAGTCCCCTTTACACTCACACTACTACCATACACTCACAACACTTCTGACACCACAGGTGTGTGGGGAGGTGTTCCCCACACCAAGCAGATAACCGCCTGGGTGTCCTACAATTTAACTCAATTTCAACGCTCTCTACCCGAAGATAGTGTCAGATCCCATAGGTTAAGAGCTCAGTTCCATGAAACTGCCCCCCAATTTGGATGCCAATCATGAGCAGTAGGTTACCCACAATCTCTGTCCAGCTTGGCTCCAAATCAGAATTCCCACAATCCCGTGCTCAAGTTTGATTAATTTGCTAGAGCAGCTCACAGAACTCAGGGAAACACTTACTTACATTCACTGGTTATTTAAAGGATACGATAAAGGATGCAGATGGACAGCTAGATGGAGAGAGGCAGAAGGCAAGCTCTGGAAGGGTCCGAAATGCAGGCGCTTCTGTCCCTATGGATTTGGGATGTGTTACCCTCCTAGTGTGAATGTGTTCACCCACCTGGGAGCTCTCCAAATCCTATGTTTTGGGATTTTTATAGAGGCTTCATCAAGTAAGCATGACCAATTGTTAACTCCATTTCCTTCCCTTCTCCCCTCTCTGGAGAATGAGGTGGGGGCAGAGCTAAAAATCCCAAGCTTCTATTCATGGCTTGGTCTTTCTGGTGACCCGCCCCCACCAAGGAGTTCACTCAGAGTTGCCTCATTTCAATAAGAGACATTCCTGTCATAGATCCAGAAATTCTCAAGGTTTTCAGCAGCCCCATGTCAGGAACTGAAGTCAAAGACTAATTAGAACAAAGATGCTGCTAGCACTCTTAGGAAACTACAAGAATTCTAGGAGCTCTGTGCTGGGAAGTGGGGGAGAAACCAACATATACTGTTTTCTATTATTACACAGTATGTTGTCTGCAAAGCCCAAAATGTTGATGGTCTAGACTTCCACAGAAAACGTTTACTGATACCTGCTACAAAGAGAGATTTAACCCTCAATGAAGTTAGAGTCTAGAATTAAAACAATAACAATAACAACACAATAACATAATTTCTTGACCATTTACTTTGTGTCAAGCACCAAGTTAAGTGTATTACATTAATTGTCTCATTTCATCTTAAAAAAAAAAAAACCCTGTGAGGTAGTTACAATTATTATCAATGTACCAAGGACATTCCCAAGACTTAAAAAGGTTAATAACCAAGAGTACATGAATGACCATACCTGGGTGGGATTAAAATCCAGGCTGGCTGACCCATTTAAGGTATACAAGTAAGAATGCAAAGATAGAAAGTGGTAGGTATCTCAAGAAGCGTAAAAACACAACATGCTTTGGAGAAAGAGGTAACAGAACTTTGAGAGAGATGTTCAGGGAAGATTTCATGGACAAGGCAATGGTTTAGATATATGTGACATTGTCATGTAGGACCACCAACTAGGGAACAGCCTGGAGGTAGAAGCACTGGGGGCAGGGTGTGCTGGGGGAGCAGTGAGTCCTATTTAACAGAAAGAGAATGTATATGAAGGGAGTGCTGGCAGATCAGCAGGAAACCTGGATTAGAGGCAGATCCTGGATGGCAATAAATGCTGAACTAAG
>PVKZ01002015.1:0-277406 GCA_004027375.1 Macroglossus sobrinus
GCAGGTGGCGTTCTCCTTGAGTGGCACGTGGTGTTCTTCTTGAGTGGCAGATGGTCTTCTCCTTGAGTGGCACGTGGTGTTCTCCTTGAGTGGCAGATGGTCTTCTCCTTGAGTGGCAGGTGGCCTTCTCCTTGAGTGGCAGGTGGCCTTCTCCTTGAGTAGCAGGTGGCATTCTCCTTGAGTGGCACGTGGTGTTCTCCTTGAGTGGCAGGTGGCCTTCTCCTTGAGTGGCAGGTGGCCTTCTCCTTGAGTGGCAGGTGGCCTTCTTCTTGAGTGGCAGGTGGCGTTCTCCTTGAGTAGCAGGTGGCGTTCTCCTTGAGTGGCAGATGGTCTTCTCCTTGAGTGGCAGGTGGCATTCTTCTTGAGTGGCAGGTGGTGTTCTCCTTGAGTAGCAAGTGGTGTTCTCCTTGAGGGTCAGGACAGTGGCCTTATTCCAAGTGGATTCCTCCTGTTTTGAGAGGTCTGCTTCAAGGCCATAAGCGAGCACTGTTGCGACTGTCCACTGCGACACCAGCCACCAGGTCCGAAGCAAAGACACATTGAGATTTACGCCCACTTTGTACTACTTTCAAGGCAATAAACGTTGCAGAATTTGGATGCGTTTCCCTCACATCTCTCTGGACATTAATATTCTAAAAAATGGTCCTTCCTCCAGGGTGGTCTTGTCATTTTACTCAAGAAGGTTCCTTTCAATTGACTTATTAACACCACAAAGTGCCAAGAACTGGCCTTAAGTCTTATGATACGTGTATTTCTGGGCACGCATGTAGGTAGGTATATCAGAAACCAAGGGGAATGCCGATCTCAGCCCAAGTTTCTTTTTCTTGATTACGTCTTGGTTTGTACTTTTCAGCAGCCTGAATTCTCTTTGCAACAGGTTTCAAAATTCACGTACGCAGGGTGCCTCGGACTCGACACCCTATCAGGAAGGAACCTGCGTCTCTCTCCATCCTACAAACCCCTGCCTGACACGAGGAGCAGGCGTTTCCGTGTTTCCTAGTGGAAATCTTAAAATCTCAGCTCTGGAAAGGGCTTTATTCATATAATTAGTGAGAAAGTAACTTGTAATTTATGAAATACACTCACCCAAAAGAAAAGATGCAAAACAACCATTTTTAAAGAGAGCTTTTATTATATGATTCCTCTCTTTAAATACTCGAGTTTAAGCTTTGCAATTTATTCTTGAGTGTTTGGGACGTTTGTTACCTGATGTTTACTAGCACGTACTTTATTTTGTCTATCAGTTAACCTTCTGCATCGGTCCAGTTTCAAGAAAATGTTTAAAGCATGGCACAGGGTAAATATTGAAATGGGCTCTACTGCAGAAACTTCTGGGTTAATTAGAGTATAGTAATCTGAATTGCTTTTTCCTTACTCAAAGCTTGTCCATGCTCTTTCTGTAATAGAGAGAAAGCATAGATAAGCAAAAATAAAAAAAAATTGGTGGCTTGTAAAAATAATGACATCCATTAATCTTCGTAAACGTAGACAGTTTCTCCTGTATCAAGATCATATTGATATGTGACTGCATTTTTCTCCTGGTGTTCTCAGTGTTGCATTTTCAACATTTTGTCCTTTAATGGATTTATAGTTTCTTTCAACAAGACGTTCTCTCTGTGGTTAGGTGGTTGGCTCAGTGTGATCTGCCAATGGCGTAAAGTGGCTGAAACCAGACTGGAGTGGGTCCAAGAGGGAACAGGGTGACAAAAACAGATGAATGACCTTTCCGGGACATTTTGACAAAAAGCAAAGGAGATACAGTGGCTGGTAGATTGAAGGGTAGATGGCAATTTCTTTTTTACAAGTGTTTGTTTACCATCAAACTTTTTCTGATTTACACTTTTTTTTTGTAGCTTTCATAGCCTGGAGAATTTTATTTGTTGGCTCTATTACCAAACTTTGTTTTCTTTGGGAGAAGTATTAAGGCCATATTTAGTGAGAGAAGAACACACAAAGAAAACACACATGCTACACAGGATGCTAGCTAGCATCCTGGATGGGGAGGTGGGAGGGACAGACTTCGGCAATTAAGATTGACAGGTAGAAGATTACGCTGTGAGTGAAGGCAGACCCTGAACCCTGTGGGAGCTGGGGGTAGAGATTGGTTCTGTTTGGGAAAAATCAGTGGAAGCTTCTTGGAGGAACTGGGGTTCAGTTTGGACTTTACCCCCTCAAGACTCTAAAAGGACTTTAATGAACGCTCAGTGAATGAAATAACAAATAGACAGTGTTTCCTCTCTGTTTTTTTGGTCGTGTGTGTGAAGAGTTGGCCAGCAGGCATCAAATGCAGAAGAGCCCATAAGTCTGACCGCTGATACCCAGTCAATATTTTTAAAGCACTCGTGAATATTGAGAATGATCACACATGGAAATAAAGCACCCCTAAAGGTATATAAAACAATTCAACATAAATATATTTGTTGTTGATACTAAAATAACAGGTACCATGCACATAAGAACAGTATCTCTTTTATCGTATTTTTTTCCATAGCACCTAAGAAAAAAATGGGAGCATAAAAATATTGGCGAATAATAATTTGCAAAAATAATTTTTATTAATAAGGCCATCAGATATAACAGGATACAACAGAAATGTTCAGGATTATGTCCACCTACAGAGAATATGCTTCAATGGAAACCTAGGCCATATTTTTCTTTATCAAAAATTCAAGAAGTGATTTTTCTTTTCCAGTTGACCTATTACGACTGCCTTTCCCATCCTGTGAAAAGCAGACACACACAGAAAAGGAAAGAGTTTTTGCTTTGGCTCCGTCACGAATTATAGGTGATTTTAGCCGCTATCCGTCTTGCTGCAATTCTGTTTTATTTGCAAACGGTCCTTTGAACGTCAGTATTTGGAACAGGTGGTCAATCTCAGATGCTCTGTTTGGCCTCATGTGGACATCTGGGGTTCAGCCCTCCGCTGCCCACCCCCCGCCAGCGCCTGCCGTCCCAACATCACATGCTCTTTCCCTGGAAATCTCTAGGCTTCTCTGAAAAACCTGGGGCTCCCAGTGGGGGGCAGTGGCAGAGGGCGGGGGCTCCTTAAACAACCTCTGGACTGTGATCATGAGTTTGCTTCTAATCCCAAATCATAATCCATAAAAAGAGTTTCCCAATTTCTTTCACCCTATAAAGTGCAAGTGTTCATCTTCGCCATCTCCATCCTCTACTGCTTCGCCTGCTTGAGCCAATGGAACCCAGAGAACTAGATCTCAGCCTTTATAAAGCACCTGGGTAGTTCATTAAAATTCACAGTGCTGTTCCATCCCCCCTCTCAACCCCCCTGTGCCCCCTCTTCCCTGCCTCAGGGAACAAGTCGTCTGAGGGGCCCTCAGATCTGATCTGAAAACATCGCTGATGATTTTAACAGGAGGTGGTCCGAAGCGCACACTCGGAGACAAACGCAAACCAGAAAAATAAAAATGAAACGATTGCTCCAGACTCCACAGATTGGGCAAGCGCAGAAAGAAAGTCAGCCCGGCAGCAAAGCAAATTTTCGTTTCATACTTGGGAATTCCTCCCTTTTCAATTTGGGCCAAAGTCTACCCCGCACCAGAATGGAGACATCGGGGTTCTTCGTAAAGATGGAATCATTTCCAGGAGTGATTAAAAGGTGGACATTTTGCAGTGTGGGGCTGTTCTGGGAAGAGACATGTTCGAGGAAACTGCGCATTTTGCTGTCACTGCAGGATGGCACTGCGCTGGTGAGGCTGGACCTGCTCATCGGCACCCTGCTGCCCCCTGACTCCTAGCGATGGGCTTTGCCTTGGATAAGGGTCCCCCATCTCTCAACCGGACACAAAGGAGCAGTAAAAGCTCACTGGGGCCAATGACGACGGGTCAGGGGTCACCCCTGCCTGTCAGTCAGGCCTCTCTTCACCCAACCTCAGTGTTCGTCAAAGGCCACACCTGTCCCTTCACTCGCCGCCTGATGGCCAGCTCGCTTGCTCACCTGCTACTCGGCATGTACTGAGCACTCTATCCAAGGTGCAAAGATGACTGTCCCCAGGCCCCCCATCCAGGTGTGTCTGTCACGAAGTCGCACCCTTGTCCCCCAAACTAGAACTCTCTCTTTTCCTTGTTCCCTACTGGATGGCTGGACATCAGTCCACACGCTCCATGAAGATGCTGTGCCGAGTCTGGAGAGGCCGTGATATGGCTGCTCGTTATTCCGTGCAGGGCTATACCTTCTTCTCAATCACAGGGTAATAAATAATAGATAAATCAGTAACACAGAACACGATATGGGCTAATTACGTTGTATAAAATACTGAGTAGAATGATGAATCGATTAAAAAATACACATCACTCTTCATTCTCCTGGAGGCATTGGATGATAAATGCCGTCACCCTGCAGAGTGAAACGAGCCAGCAGGTGACATGCCCACGGGAGTTCCAGGCCAGCAGCCCGAGGCAGGACCTTCGCCTCTGATCACCTTGAACCCTCCTCACCCGATGCCGGAGGTCCCCTCCAGCTATGTGTGGGATGCCTGCGTTTTCTACCCGACCGTCTTCCTTTCTTTTCTCTTCCTTACAAACGAGAGAAAGTAAAAGCTCAACGTTCTCCTGAACTGTCACAAATGACATTTACTTTTTTCCCTGTGGAAACTACTCAAAATAATTAATCGCCAAGAATATAAACTTCATACATCTACTTGGCTCCTAGAGAAATGCGAAGGTTGGGAAATGTCAAAAAGAATCGGAATTGATTTTGCCACCTGGGGTCAAATGTTCTATTCTCGTTATAAAAGTCAATTTTTATTAAAAAAAATTTCGCATACATAACTTGGGAATATCCTAATTTCCCAAGGATAAAAAAATTATACAGTTGCCTGTTGAAATTTTTATGTTAATACAGAGCATTGGCGTTGCGTTTACCTATCTTCTGTAGGAATAACGTAGATGTGAAGTCACTGGAGTACATTTAAAAATGTCACATCGCTTTCGGTTTGGAGCATTCTTATAATGCGCCAGGTATGGTCAACTGAGGATTTATTAAAAACAATCTGAAGGACTCACTTTAGAGAACCTTCTTCAAGAAGTTAACTTCTCTACTGCTAGAGTATTATTCAGGAGGACATGTTTTTAACACCTAAAGAGGTCTTAGCGCCTAATTTTTAAAACTTGGTGTGGGGAGGGAGATGTGGATGGTTAGATGGATGTCTGGATGGGTGGACGGATGAATGGAGAGACAGGTGGACAGATGAGCGGAGGTGTGGGTGGGTGGATGGGTGGATGGGTGGATGGATGGATAGATGGGTGGGTGGTGGGTAGATGGATGGGTAGATGGGTGGGTGGATGTAGGTGGGTGGATGAATGGGTGGGTGGAGTGGGTGGGTGGGTGGGTGGGGGGATGGATAAATGGATGGAAGATGGATAAAGGAAAAGATGGGAATATGGATGCATAGGTGGATTTATTTCCTGTAATAATGCTTGAACATGGGTTCAGTTTTGTACTTCAGATCTTTAATTAGAAAACTGGGTGAAAAGAGCCAATTTTTAAATAGGTTTGGAATATTTAAAATATCGTATGCCTGGGTATATAGGACAACACAGAGATGATGATGTTTTCTGCATTCACACGTGCATAAATCCAGAGGGCAGGCAGGAGAGGAGGGTAGTCTTGATCCTTATGAAGCCAAGATAATGAGGTGCCATGTTGCTTACACTCCCCTGAAACAATAGGACCCTCAGAGTTCCAGATGACTCAGCCTTCCTGTCCTTGCCCAGTCCCTCACGTCCAGGCTAGGTGTGCCAAGATACCAAGGTGGATTCTGGAATCTGACCCACCTGGAGGGAACAGGACCAGGTTCAGCTTTAGAGCGGAGATCGAGGTGTTCGGCATGAGATGGGCTGATTTCGAAGTGTCTCCGGGAAGCCAGGTGGAGGGGACACGGCCCCTGTGTGTGAGGAGCTGTATTTTCTTTGGAGCATTTCAATGTCAAGGACAAATTCTTTTAGGTTATTTGCTGTTTTGAAGCAGTGAGGCATCTGAGTCCTGTAGAGTGGATGTGAGGTAATTAAAAAAATTTTTTTTAGCACGACATAAAATGGGGTAGAGGTTTACTTCCGGTGCAAAAGCAATTTAAGGGACCACCAATCAGAGACCCCAGTAAACTGTAGACAGCTGGTCAACCAAAGGTTGGGGAATCTTTCTCCTCTGGACCGCATGAAAGCATTATCTAGCCCACAGTCTCCTTAACCGACCAAAGTCAGGTCAAGAAGAGAGAGCTTGTCCAGTCTGCGCGTGGCTCTAAAGAGAAGAAAAGGAGGTTCCCATTTCAGCATAAAAACAATTATTCTAGAAATGTAAGCCTGACAGAAAGGACCACTGGAGCTTCCCTTCTTTGCACTGAATTGGTATCTCACCGTGTCCATGTTCTAGCGAGCTCTGCTTGGACAAGCCCTGTTTGGGGGCATTTGGGCCCAAACCAGAGAGTGACGAAGTGTGCATGGGGCAATGTAGGTCTTTTGATTTCACCCTCATATGAAGCATCTCTCCGAATAAACAGCACTCTCAGAGTTAAAACAGTATAACTGAAATAGAGAAATTGCTTCTTCAAAGCATCGCTGGGGACACTAGGAAATAAAAAAAATGTCAAGCCTGTTTCTGTAAACTTTATTGCCTCCTGTAACTGAGTTTCTAGGTAAATAAAAGTTCTTAGTTTTGTTCTTCTTGCAAAAAGGGGGAAAAAGGGGGTTCCAGAGGGTCAATACTCAAGCTTATCCTAATTTCCTGATACTTTACAGTGAAAGGAAGATTTCCTTTAAGAAAAAGGGGTTCCATAGGTGGTTATGACATTCTCCCAAACTCAGACATGTCTGCAATACTCTTAAAGCACTCTTATGTCTAAAGATCTCATGTCTAACAAAGCTTATAAATTTATGTCGAATGTTCTTCATCCCGTTAGATTAGGGTCCAGGTTGGAGCTGATATGAGGGGGACGATCGTGAAATAGCCACTGGCAGAGAGAAGTGACCGCAGGTCTCTGAGAATCAGGATACAGACCAGCTAAGTACCAAGCATCAAGGAGAGCCACGTGGCTTTGAAAGGCTCTGAAGGGATTCAAAACTTTTAAGATAAGTTTACTTTTAATGAACACAAGCAAATATTAGAGCTTGGAAGGAAGTTTCTGCAAACGTAAATTCTATTCAACTGTCAAATCTACTTGATGGCCACCAAGGCCCCCCCACACACACACACAAACACACACACACACACACACACACACACACACACACATGCGCCGCCACATTCTGTAATCGCAACATGCAGAACTCATGACAGACGCATGACGGTGCCTTTTAGCATCGAAGGGGGTGATGAAAGCTTCCTGGTGGCTCCCTCGAGAACCTTCCCGAAGGTTCTGTCCGGGGAGGCTCTGAGAAGGAGGAGATCGAACATGGAAAGCCTCGACATTGCCAAGGACAAACCATGTCTCAATCCCACCTGCGAAGGGCATCTGACGGGCACTCAGCCCCACCTCTTGTTGCTATGTGTACCACCTTCCAGGATGCCGAAATCAGAGGCTCCGTCTTAGAAGAGGCTGTACCAAGGTCAATGTCTCCAAGGCAAAAAAAAAAAAAAAAAAAACACCAGGTCTCCTGCAGCAGGGAAAGGGACATGGCCTCTTGGTGTCCTTAAGGAACCAAGAATTTTGCTAGAAAAATGAGCACCCACAAGTTACCAGTAATACAGACAGCGCTGCCAGCAATGATGGTACATGTTGATTACAGGAGAAATGATGCTTTCTTTTAGTTCAAAAACTTTCTTTTCATTCAGTTCTTTCTTTTTAGTACCCAATACATACCGGGAAGGGATATTTTAAATTAGAGCTGTCACAGAGAATCCAGGACAAAGGTTTATGCATATTCTATCTGTGAAAACACTTACTTTTTATGCTCCCTAAATATGTATGTACAAATAGCAGACGCCAGGAATCGGAGTTGCAAAGTGGTCCCGTCACGTTCTCACAGAGGCTGCCGTGGTCCTTCCATGAACGTGGCCTCGCCTGCGTCTCTGACGTCTCGTTTGCGCCACGTGGGGTTGGAAGAGGAGGATTCGAGCCGACGATGGGATTCTGGAGTTTCACCGCCGAGGGCTTGCGGCCGTCGCCCCGCGTATAACTGACGCACAGTTCCACCATCAACGATACTCTGTCAAACCACCGTCAGGACTTTGCAGGAATCACATGGTCTTTGGCAACGCATGGGGGTCCCTTCTCAGGACTTCACACAGGGTTCCCTGGGTGGAGGCCAAACGCCTTCTCGGCCCCTTGCACCGGCAGCTATGACAGCCAGAACGGGCATCACAAGGCGGGCACGCTGGGCTTCCTCCAGAAGGAACCAGTGACCCAGCACGGTACAGCAAACCGCCCCAGACCACAGTGGCGTACAAACATAGTTCTCTGCTTAGCTCGTGATTCTGTAGGTGGGCAGTTTGGGCTGGACTCGGTTGGGCTCAGCCCTGAGTGTGTGACCAGCTCCTGGTCGGGAAGGTGACTCTGCTTCTGGGCTCGGCCAGGTGCGTGTTGGGGTGAGGGGACGCGCTGGGCCAGGTATCTCCTGTCATGCCTTGGGCTAGCCTGGGCTCATCCGCGCACATCTCGGCAGAGTCAGTGGAAATGCTGAAGCCCTCACAAAGGCTCGGCTCGGTGCCAGCACGTGGTGACCACCACGTCCTGTGAGCCAGTGTGGACACAAAGCCACCGTGTCATTCTCTCCAAATGCCTCCAAATCTGGTCAGCAAAGTCCCAGGCCCTCCAGCAGGTGCTCGGACGGCTCGGCCTGCACCCCGACTCCCACCCCCTGCCATGTCAGCTGTCACCCCAACCCTGTCTCCTGCAGACGCCTTGTCTTCCAGGAGCTGGAAGGTGGGGGACAATGGAACAGTTCTATTTAATACTCTCTTCACAGGACTGGCATCCATAAGACCCCCTGGGAGCCCTCCCCACCCCCCACCCCCGTCCTGAACAAACCAATACGATTATTTATGGTCAGGGCTGGGGCACTTCCTGGAAAGCTCAGCCTTGTGGCAGGTTACCTACATGGTGTGAACGGTGTCCCCACCCTCTCCTCTACACCCGGACTCTCCTGAAAAAGCACGGTCCCTGCCAAGTACTCAGAAAGGTCTAGGCAAGCACCACCCGTCATAGCTCCATATGTCGGGGACAGGCCCCATCTGAGATGCTGAGGGGTCTCTCTGAGGCTGGGATGCCCCAGAAGCAGACCCTGACACAAGGAATCGGTTGCAAGCAGTTAACATCAGAGGTGGTCTCAGAAGATAGCTCAAGGAATTGGGGACAGGAGTTGGGAAGGGACGAGGCTGGTCGCAGGGGTGTCACCGCTGTTTGTCTCAGCTGGGCGACCTGAGGAACATGGTAGAGCATCCTTGAGGCTCCTCCTGAGGGCCGAGGGCGGCCCGTGGGGTCTCTGACCCCCAGCACTCCCGTCCATCCCGCTTGCTGGCGAGGGACCCCTCGAGGCTGGAGCTAGAATGTGGGTCACCACGTGAACTTGTGAAGCCTCACGGCAAAGAGCTGAATTTGACTCTTAGGGCCTCGTTCTTCTCTGGTGGACCAGGTGCCAGTCCAGTGGGGGAGCCGGGTGTGCTGGGGAGGGGCAGTGAGCGTGGCAGGGCTGGGGGGCCGAACGGTTGGCCTGGCTGGACACAGCGGGAATGCAGACTGGAGCCAGCGAAACGCCAGCGTGGGAAAGGAGGGGAAACGGCGACCAGCATCGTCACTCGGACCCGGGCCGCCGAGGGCCGCTGTTCCTGGGGGTGGAGGCCGAGCGCACCCTGCAAAGTCACCGTTCTCACTGCGCAGCCAACCACCGATGCGGGCGGGGGCGGGGGGCGCTTATCCGCAGGTGTAACTGTGCTTCTTACCCAGACGCCCGGGGCCTGTCCGTTCGGGGCCTGCGACACAAAGCCACTGACGAACGGTGTGGACGCCGCTGGGCCCCGATGGCACTTCTCTCTGTCTGGTTGTCATGGCACGCTGCCCCCTGCCAGCCAGAGAAGAGGAGGCGAGCCCCAGCCCCCCGGAACTGGAGGCGTGGCATCGCTCCGCAGTGCTCTGTTCCCAGGTGTTTTCATTCGATGCCATGTTGTACGTGTGTATTCGCATGAAATATAAAACGCCACCAACAGAGATCCACGTTGGGACAACATCCATAAACACACGCAGTATGAGCGTGTTCCCGTGTGAGGCCGCCGGGGACTCTGACACCTCTTGAGGGCATTACTGCTGTCAGATAGCCTGGAAGCACAATGACCTTGAACTTCACAGGTATCTGTGAATTTTTTAGTAATGCATTTCTTTTTTTTAAAAAAAAGCCCCTCTCACCTGTTTTTATAAAAAGCTTTCCCTGAGCATAATAAGTCACCCTTTACCAGAAAACTCGAGCAAAACATGAACGAATTAGTGTACTAGTCCAAATTAGCTGACGTAGTGTATATGAAGAGTGTATAATGATTGCTAACACATGGCAACACAAAAAATGCTGAAAAACTTTAAGTCTAGGATATGTGTGTGTGTGTGTGTGTGTGTTATATAAAATATTACATAGAATCTTATATGTTATTTATAAGATATATAACATATACAAGATAATCTTATATATGTTACATATATAAGATTGTATGTAATATGATTTTCACCATTACATAAATTTTGATAAAATATCTGATATTTTTTAATTCTTTTACTGAAGTGGAAAAAAAGGAAGAGAGGGTTTTCTCTCTACAAATGCGTATTATGCTATTTTTGTGCCTTAGCATACCTGCAGCGGTGAAACTGATGGAGAGATTTAGAAATAAACATCTAGAAAAGGAAAGGAAGAAAAATCATTCTTATGTGTGATATTGTGTCATAACCACATGGTAATAAAAGTTTTGCACTATCTCCTTGCTATTTTTTCCAAATTTTAGATTTTTATATGGACTGGATCTTGAAAATAACATTAAAAATAAAGCTTAATTTTGAAAAATCCGATCGTAAAAAATTCCAGATTTATTTTTGTTCATGACTTCAATTTTCTTAGGCACCAAAACTGCCACGGACATTTTTTTAAAAAGATATATGCTGACGTTTTTCGATTATTAAATCAAGTTCCTTCGATCAGATCAAGGTCTTACATGTATTCAAGAAGTTCTTGAGAAATGGTACTTTTTTTAAAAGTTGAAAAGTATTTGGGTTACGCGTTTGGGTAAGTGTTAGTTCATCAGGAAACACAAACAGGGCAGTAATGTTATTTCACCAAGCTCAGCAAGATTGATGAATACGAAGCCTTCTCTGGATCTCTTGATTCCTGGTCGGACGCTGTGTGTGCTGCTTACGGCCCCTTTTGCATCCTTTGTCCGTTGAATGTTATCTTATTGTTGACTCATCCACTTCATACTGATGGGACGTAGTTTGCTTCTGTCCTCCCACCCCTGAGTACCAGGCCACCCCCAGCTCCAGGTGCCAAGATGGAGACACAGAACCGAGATTGGAGAAGGGAGGATTGCCAGCTTTTGGCATCTGAGTCCTACCAACCCTTGACCAACAACCCCCCACCCACCTTAGAGAGATCTAAAACCTTTCTAAAATGAAATCTGTTGGCTCACCACTGGCCACAGACATCCGCCGGTCAGTTGTATTTCCTTTGCAAGGGAAAATGCTTGCTTGTCGTGTGCCAGCAAGCGCTCACGACCTCAGCTGGGAAAAGACTCACCACGTAGCACGTTGAAAACAGGAACTGTGCAGCCCGAAGAGATAACGTGACTGAGATTCAGTTATCGATGTTTACTCTCTTAAAAGGGGAGGGGAAAAAATCAAATTAATGACGGCGTTTAAGACGACATCGCACCCTTATTAAATCCATCTTGTAGGATCTGTGCTTGATGATGGCGGACGTCAGATCGGCCTTCCCTGTGGAGCCAAATGAACGCTAATCAAGTGGAACAAATTGCTCTGCCGTTTCCCCTTCTCCCTGATTGCAGTCAGCACGGGAGGAGCCGTGCTCGGCGGGCTCGGGGCGCCCGGCTCTTCCCCGCAGCTCGGGGCCACTTGAACCTTGCTCATCCCAGCCCCTCCATCTGCTCACTGCCCAGCGTCACCCTCGCTGTAATCGAGACGTCTCCGCCCCTTGGCTGTTTGGTTGTGACACGAGCCGATGGAACGCTCCCTCTTTGTGCCCGGTTCGGTTCTGGAGCGTTTCTCACTTTCAGGGCGGGGGAGGTGGGCGCTCTCAGCCTCAGCAGTACTGACCGTGGGGGCCAGACAGTGCTTGGCTCCAGAGGAGGGCGGGCTGTCCTGAGCATTTTAAGATAGTTAGCAGCGTCTCTGGTCTCTACCCACTAGATGTCAGTATCACCCACCCTCTCCCACTCTGGGCTGTGACCAAAAATACCTGCAGATGATGACTGGACGTCCTCAGGAGGGCAAACCTTCCCCCTCCCCCTGCTGAGAACCATTGTTCTAGGTTCAGCGGGGGTCGTAGGAGTATCGTAGACCTTCTTGCAAGTGTAGACCTTCTTACCATCTGTATCAGAGACTTAGAAGCTAAGCGAGCAAAGCCCGTGTCTGCTTCCTTATCCTGGGCTAACTCAAGTTCAGTTATCTGTGATGTCTTATACACACACTGCATATGTCTTTTCCATTCATTTTCTGCTTAGTGTTGGGTTCCTTTTTTTCTCCCTCAAGAACTTGTGCAAGGATAAACATACTCAAGGCATTGAAACTGTGGGCAGTGGTCTTTCATCTTGAAGCACCATCACGGAAGACGCACCTGCTGGAATGGGGCGGCGTTGCGTCTAACCTTGGCCCGCCTCTTTGGCTGGCTGTGATTATGACAGAGAATCACTTTCTCTTGAAAAGGGAAGGTGTCTCAAGGAAGGCAGAGCCACTGGCGCGCGCCACCTGACGTGGGCGTTCCGGCATGCATGCCACGGACGTTCCACTCGAAGTTTCCAAGCGTGTGGCTCGCAGAGTGTCTTTTGCGGGAAATCGGTGCCCACACTGCAAGCTCGCGCACCCCCTGCACAGGCAGGGCAAACGGGCCCTGTCACTCAGGAAGCACGCTGGTTCCGAGCGGTTCAATGACTTCCCGTGGACGAGCGACCTGAAATCACGCAGTTATCGCTTACGTCAGGAGGCGGGGAGCACAGATGTGGGGGTCTAGAATGACGTAAGGAGGCAAATCGCATGTTTTATGATCTAAGTGACCCAGGGGATGTAAATTTCAAAGGTGATGCTTTTGTTGTTGTTGCTGTTTCTTGTTTTTTTTTTTATGGTTTTTTTTTTTGTGATTTGAATATTAGGCAAATATATTGCACTGGGTTTTTTGTTTTTAAGAAGTAGAACCAATAGGAGATTCTCTCTCTCTCTCTCTCTCCCTCCCTCCCTCCCTCCCTTCCTCCCTCCCTCTCTCTCTCTCTCCATACATATATATGTGTCTATGTACATAGTGTGTGTATATTTCTCAGTATAAGTTATTTCTCCCATGTGAGCAATTGTGTCCCCACTCACCGGATGAGACACGGGGACACAGGGAAGGTGACGGGCTCACCCACGGACACGTGGGCCGTGAGCAGTGGAGCTGGGCCGAGCACGGTGTATGACAGCAGCCACCACGTCAGGCTGAGCCGCCAGCCTTGATGGTCTCACTTGAATCTGTGACCCTGGAGGTCCCCCCGGCCTCTCTGGGTTCCAGGGTTTCACTGCTGTTTGCCTCTGAACGAATACGTTGGACAACATGGACCCTGTAGGATGCCCTGTCTATCTCAGACATTCTGGGATGCTGAGAAATTGTCTCGAGGTGACAAAGGGCCACCGAAGGGGACGACTGAATAGAATCATCTCCCATCTGGAACACTTCAAAAAAAAAAAATGGAGGAGGAGGAAAAAAAAAAAGCAGAGGAATCGCATGTGAAGTTGGATACGATTCTGGTCCCTAAAAAAAAAATGATAATAAGAGATCGCCAGCCTGCCAATCAATCACACTCAGTCTGGACACTTCTTCTTGTGCGAGCAGAAGACAGAACTGATGGTCAGATCATCCTCTCCCTGCTGAATCCTCAGGGCCCACCAGGCCTCCCGGAGGCCCCTGGCGTGACCTCAGCCACCGGCCCCTCCCCCAGGGTTCCCAGAGGCCCCTGGGGGTCCCCGCGACTCGCAGGCCGCCCCCTGCTGCATGCAGTGGAATTGTTTTGCTTCTCTCGTTTTCTTTGACTCCACATGTGGACATGGATTTGTATCTCAGAGGCCCGCACCTATTATCTTATTGTTATTAAAAATAATAAATGAAGGCGATAACGTATGGATCCATCGGCAGGAGAAGCCGGCCAGGTCCCTCCCCCTCTTCGCTCATGTTCTCCCTGCAGCTGCCGTTTCTTTCCTTTCCGACCCCCGCCTAGTCGCGGATGGAGATGCATGTTGACAGGACCGGGAGGACTTGTCCCATCTCCATGGCAACGCGAATTCACTTTCTGCAGGTACACGGATGGCCACTTAGGCCACCGACGAAACGGAGGCCCTGAAGGGTCTGTGTGTGGCAGCGCTGGCTGGAAATAGCGTGGTGGCTTTGCTGCCGCTGCTGTCCTGTCTTCTGGCTAATCAGGGAGAAACAGGCGCTGCCGGTGTGGGGGAGGGGCTGGGGGAGGGGGCGCCAGCGGGGCTGGGGCTGCTGCTGGGCTGCCAGGGTCTCGGACATAGCTGAGCACACACGAGCTGCCTTCTAACTCCTTCACCCTGGGGGCACCAGATAATTTGTATTTCAGCAGAAGCATTATAATTACATAGTTCAGAGTTAGAATTAATTAGCATTTCGGAACGTAGTGATAAAACCGAGCAGTTATTAAAAAAAATTAATAGAAGTCTTGCTTTTCTTTTTGGAGGTCTTGCTTTTCTTTTTGGAGGTTTTTTATTTATTTAATTATTTATTTTTGGATGATGGTGGGAGGAGATAAAAGATGACAAAAGTCAATGATCCCATAATCCCCCTGGAAATATAACCACCCTTATCGCCGGCTGTGACTACTGGCGGTTAAAACCCCAAATCAGGATGGCCCAGATTTAGAGCATGTTATTTGAGGTTTATCTGTAGGGGGGAAAAAGAAAGCATAGTATAATTTTAAAAAATAGATCGTGTTCCCAATGACAGGAGTCATATACCTGAGAATCCCTTCCAGTGTGGTTCTAGACACCTGAGCTAATTACTAGTCATTCAACGTGGTTGGAAAAATAGTATTCGAACCCAGGGACACTACTGTTTGTGCCAGGCACTGGGTCCGAGGTTCTCCAGGGTAAGAATGACACATCTTTGTTCCTTAGAGGGAGGAGTCAGAAAATCTTGATAATTGAGGAAACGTGCTTTTCCCTTCGATCGGAGTTTTTTAGCTGTACCCTCTGCCAGTTATTGAATTCAAAGACCTCTGCGTTTGATCTTAATTTTCTAAGTTCGATCCTTGTTCCGTGGCTCCGTAAAAACCATTCCTGATCCTTAGAAGAAAATGCTGAAGGGTTTGGGAGCAAAGGGGACATCACGTATGCAATTTACTCTCAAATCGCCAAGCAGCCTCGGGAACCATAATGACCATTATTAGGGAGAGAAAAGCGGAGAGTGACCGAGAAAAGTGACAAGCTGGGATCAGCTGGTGAGGCTACGTGTGAGCAATGCTGCAGGTGACTTCTCTTTCTGTAACTCTTCCTTAGTTTGTATTTGTTTTTTTTTTTCAAAATCCCAAGTTCAAACGAATGGAGTGCACAGCTTTTGATGAAATGATAATCTTCAGATTCCCAGAATGGACGTTAAGAAACTATTGCTTTAGAGATACATTCACGAAAAGGTATTTCCTGGTCCAGAATAGCAGCGAAGTCGTTTCTACCATATTCTGAGACCAAGAGATGCGATGACTTCGTTAAGTATCAAAGCTCTCAATGATCATCCAGGCTGGGAACTCGTCCCTCGAGGAAAAATAAAAACAAATCCTGCACACCGCCTCTTCTCCCTGAAAACCACCTTTCCTGCTCTTTCTCCTCGTCCTCCCCCGACCGCTTGGGGCTCACATGACCAGGGGACCCACTCAGCGTCTTTCCGTCTGAATCACAGCTGTGCCCTTCCGACGGCTCGTTGGAAGAAAGAAAATGGCTGATGTTCCATAAGCTCTGTCGATACCCCTGTATCAGTAAAGGTTTAATCGCCACCGTTATCTTGTGCCCATCATCATACATTTATACTGCATTTACTAGTCTAGGAGAAAAAACCCAAGAAATGAATGCAAACCATTCTGCATCTGCTCCTGGGCCCTGCGAAGAAAAAAAAAAAAAAAAGAACATTCCTGTTGAAATGACGGCCGTATTTTTCTTGCTATTTACGCCATCAGACCTGGCCACCGACGGTCAGAACATGCAGGGACGCGATCTGATTGTCCGCCTCGCATCTCTGGAGATCTCTCCTGGGGCCGCAAAGATCCAGACAGAGGGGCTGGAGTTTATTTTGAGTGAGGAAAGAAACTCATATGTCCTGGCGTGTTGCTGCGTTGGAGCCTGGGGCATCTCCTTACTAACCCCGCGATGAGCTGTGTTTTAGGAGGAATAGGACAATGAATAAGACGACCTTGCCCAAGTTTCCCCTGGGATGGCAAAGCATCGCATGGCTCCCCAGCGTGGCGACAACACGGGGTTCGGGAATCGTAAATAAAGCACGCGGGACGGAGGCGACAGCCCAATGCAACTCTGGGAATGCGGAGTGTGGGTCCTCGTATTTGTGGGATGTTTTTTGCACACGGCACTGTTTCTCTCAGATTATTTTGGGAGGTTGCTTTCTTTCCGGGAAAGGCGCAGTTTTGAAGGAAAACGTGGGCCTGCTAGTGCCTGCCCAGCTGACGCCTGTCTCCTTGTGTGCAAATGGCCTCAGGTTCCCATATGGCTTCCGCGCGCCGTCTGTCACAGCGTTGTTCACCACGAGACCACAGCCTCGAGAACCCACGCGGCACCGTCCCTCCTCCACCCACCCCCGCCGCCCGCCCGGGATCGGGCTCCTGGAAAGGCTTCGACTCGTCTGCACGGCACTTGTATTTTCTTCCCCGTTACATATGTCTCCTGGCTTTGAAATCCTGCTTCCGAATATGTTATTTTTTCTTGCATCCTCTCCGTGTATTCAACACCCATATGCGTGTTTTTGTTCTTAGATTTTTTTGTTTGTCCCCAAAGTTGGATTTTATTCTCTTAACTGCTGGGCTTCCTGAGCCCAGATGGAAATGGTGTGTATATCATGACGATTTGCCTCCCCCGGGGGACAGAGTGCCCTGAAGCACCCGCTTCTTTCTGTCCGGGGTCAAGGTGCGTCTCCTTAGAAACAGCGAGTGAGCTGGGAGGGACGCCGTCGCCGTCCCCGCTGTGATCGCGCTTCCTGTCATCGACAGTGACCCCCGTCTGCGGAGGCTGAAGTGCAGGCGTATTTGTGAATGAGAGAGACAAGTGACACAAAGGCAGAGGCCGAGCAGAGCGGGTCGTCGCGAAGGACATGCGGTCGCTGGGAGACAGACGGGAAAGAGAGGAAGAGAAAGAAAGGAGTCATGAGGAAAGGGTAGAGGAGAGGAAGGTGGGAGCCCCGTTTTGTGGGCCATCCAGGCTAGTCGTCGGAGGGTCTAGAGGAAATGGGTCAACCCGGAAGCTGGCGTCACCTGCCGTCCTCCCCATGTAGACGAAAGCTCGAATGCTGGGGCTGGGGCGTCCCACTGCGAACAGGGCAGGGGAAAGCACGATGACGCCCAAGCACAAAACTCTAAAGTGATGTGCATTTGCTACAGAAAGACGGCGTCCAGTGAAACTGAGCGATGACGTGCAGAGGCAGAAATTGACAAATCGACGGCCACTCCCGTTACCGAGCAGGCGGGAGCCACTGCTTCTTGGAGGGTGGCCAGTTACAGGAAGCCTTCCAGGAACTCCCTGCTCTCGGCCCCGGGTGGTCGTGGGATAACGGATGTGACGTGACGAACGCCTCCCACACTCTCCTCTGTGAGCCTTGACGGTCGTCAGCATCCGTGGTCTCTGACAGCTTAGGCCTGAGGCCATCGCAAGGGGCCGGTCATTTCCAACAAACAACTCGTAGTCACAGATGTAAGACTTAGAAGGACCGTGACGGGCCTGTTTACTCATGGCCATGTCTCCAATGTGCGACGGGGTGCTACACGGAGAAGGCGTGACATTGGTATTTGTGAAGTGATGGGTACAAAAGACAGCATGCTCAGTCACACTCATGAGTGGAGAGACCAGGCTCAGACAGCGGAGAGTGGGCAGATGAATGGATGTCTTCTCGTCTGTGATCGCCGACAGGCGTTTAATCGGACGGGGATCATTGCCGAGTCGGTTCTGTCGCCCAAACACACGCACCCCCTCTCGCTGCAAAGCCGTGCACCCTATCTCTCTCCCTGTTCATCCTGCATAGCTTCCTTCTGCATGCGAGTCTTCTTCAGACACACGCCCTCTGGTCTGACATGTTTTAGGTTGGAGAGAGGGGGCCGATGCACAGTCAGAGGTGCAAGGAGCTCGCGTGGGTAGAATGCGGGACCATCGTGTTACCCAGAGAGAAGGATAGAATCCACAGACCCGTGGGATGTTGGGACGGAGAGGGACATGGCAGATATGATCCTGGTTCAATCCTTTGCATCTCTTTTTAGTAGAAGATGCCTTTTCTTTGAGGAAGCAGTAAAGTCGCTCAACTAAGATCACATTCATTTTGATTATTTTTATGATGCAGTAATACATTGACTGGATAATATTTTTCTTTGAGAACTCTCATGTATTTCTAATAAAAAAGTACTACAAAATAACTTACTTTACACTTAAGTGTCTGCAATTTTAATTTTATTATGCGTGAGTATATTTTTAACATTGCTCCTTATCGGCTGTGTTTTTGGAGGGGCCTGTTAGGAAATTCTACTTATTTATCTATAAAATGGGTATAGTAGCTTCTGATTTTCTCTTCTCTCCCATGTAGCTGAGAGCATATGAAACCACGTGATGAGCCGTGAAGCTAGATGCCACAAACAGAATTATACAAATTAGTAGAAATCATCCCAAATAAATCTCACCTTTATCATTAACACATGTGCGTACCGCACCTGGGAATTCTGATATTGTTTTGACAAGATAAGGATTTTATGGAATTTTTGAACTGGAGAACATGAAATTATTTTCTCAACCAAATTTCTTGCTTTTATGCTAGTGTATAAATAATCATGATTCGAATACCTTGAAAACTTAATATTTAAAAGTAAATAAGTATTCTAGTTCCGAAACAGGAGAGTTATTAGAAGCTGGTGACCAGTTATGTCTGACTGTGGATTTAGATATCAGTGATGGAAATCTTAGCTCTCCTGGAATTCATCAATTCTCCCCTCGATTCGATTGCCTTTTATTGAAGCATGCCCATGTATAGTTTATTTCTATGTCAGATTTAGCTATAATACAGTGACTTCTTCCCGATCTTTTTGTTTTGTTTTATCATTGGTTTTGGGATGTTTTGGGGGCAGCTTTCAAGTCTTTCAGAAAAAAATTTCTAAGCATTTCTTACCAAATTCTCTCCCTCGTCTCGTCTAGTTTTGCTTCGTAATGCACGCGTGAAATTTTTATAAGTGTTAAGTCCCTATTCTTGGGCCTCATCCCTGCCTTTTAATGTGATGTGCCGTGCCACGCCACACAGAACCTTCACCAGCTGGCTGCCCTGCCGTGTTTGCGGAGCTGCTTAGCGGGCAGATCTGTCTCTAGTCGTCCTTGTCACTCTGATCCCGCTGCATACTGGCATGTGTCGTTGGAGTGAACGTGTGTGCACGGGACCCCTGGGACATCAGGAGCAGGCCCCAGGTTCTGAGTGAGTTGAGCCAAGGGACCGTCCTCACCCTCACATGAGGAATGGAGACTCTGTCCTCTGTAGGCGGACACGGGTAGGCAGAGCTCGGCCATCGTGTCTCCATTTGTGAGTGCAAAAAAGAGAGGTGTTCTGGAGAGGTCTTCGCTCATCTGTCAGCAGCTGGCTGGGGAACGGTGGGGAGGTGCAGCGTCGTCTCGGGCACGGGCACTGGGGTTCACTGTCCTCACTCCTTTGAAACTCTGAGCCGCGTTTGATTTTCTCGGAATCTGTGGCTGCAAATGACTGTGCCTTTGGAAGCTGGGGATCTGATGAAAGCTCTTCCCTTTCGTGTGTAACACACACTGGACCACCGGTAACTTCCAAAACTAAGCAGAGCTTGGTGGGGCTGGGCGGAGGGACGGGACGACTGTTGTCAGTGAGGACACATGGCAGTTCGGACAGGAGGCGACGATAATTTTGTGCTGCAGACATGAGGCCGCTGTCCTGTGTGTGGTCCCTGGTTCGTCCTTTTGACCAAATTCTCAATACGCAGGAACCAAACCCGTGCTTCAGAAACCTAATGTTTTGCTTCCAAACACGATGTTTCTGTATATTGTTTGCCATTCACCATTATGGCCATTATTCCTTCTATCCGAATATTGGTTTCTGCATGGTTACATGCCACACTAGTCAGGTTATTTTAAATTTGATTTAAGTTAACCTATGCTTGAGATTGTTTATTTTTGCCATTACTAGTTTGCACTTAACGATTATAATAGCGTTATTATTCTAATAACCCTAAATCAACGTTTTGGATCTTTGTTTTATTCGTTATAAATAGCATGTGAATGCCCATTTAAAGCGTGGATGAAGTATGAACCTCGACACATTCCATTTGATCAATTTCACGATCAGTTTATGTTCCCAAAGCTGCAGAAGCAATGCCAGTTTGCAGGTCGAATGATTCTGAAAGGTAAACCCCCCAAAGTTGAGATGTGCCTGTGTGTATAAGGGACCTCCTCGTAGGCCTCCCCCGACCCACAGTAGATATTTAAGATTGTTCCATTTTAGAAAAAGGAAAAAAAAATCCAACTACCCATTTTCCCACCACTACGTTTACTAAACACCTGTGGATTTGGGGTCACACACACGGCCAGGGATTGGTGCTTTCGTAGAGCAGGCCCCTCAAGAGACATCGACACAAATGCAGAGCGAAGGGAGAGAAGGCGCCGAGGGAGGTGGACGTCACTGTGACACCATGTCTCTCTGCAGGGCTCACCTGACCATCCCCTATAAATGCGAGTTATTTCAAAACAGTGGGAAAAGCGTAGGAGGCGTGCGTGAGCTGCTACACGCAGACGGCAGCGTGCGTGTCAGTGTGTGAGCGCCGTGCCTGTCACCCGTGAGCGAGACAGAGGAGCGGCGTGCTCGAACGCTGTGTGAGACTCTGTTCACAAAGAAGACCCCGGTGTTTAATCGTGGTTGCTGTTATTCTAGCAAAGGAAGTCTGTTTCCGAGGGAAAGCGTAACTTCTCCAGTGGCATGCGTTGTCTTCGTAATTAATGTCTTAGGAATGAGATCGCAGAGCAAAAGGCGTTTTTGTTCCTCGGCCTCTTACCAGATCAGTCTCCTCCGTTTTCTACTTGGGGTTCATGTTTTAGTAACGGAGTAGGGGAAGTTTCTCTTCCCTCTGGATAACCACTGCCTTACCCACCTGCAGCCCCCACGTCTCGGTGAGCAGACACCCCGTGAGGAACGTAGGAAGGGCGGCTGACGCTCCCTCATCTGCTTTCGTCCAGGGACGGTTCTCAAACCCCGTTTAGTGCTTCGTCTCTGAAGGAAGGAAGCAGGCGCTGTCTGGGCAGCTCAGTTTTTCCCAATAAGCGAGACGGAGCGAAGAACCATCCACATGACCTTGAACGTTTGTATCTTTCCTCTGTGAAGTCAACGGGCCCACAGATCCCCCAGCATCCTTCACGGTTATCAGGGGAGCCGTGGGCAGCGGTGGGTTCCAGAAAGTGGCATCACACCTTCAGACTGAGGAGCTAATTAGCTGGCCGGCTCATTCGTCCGTGCCTGTCTGGACGCCAACTGTGACGGTGTGCAAGCCCCGCCCCCCATGCGAGCTTGGGGGTTGGGATCAGTGGCGGGGGAGCCTTGACAATGCTCGTGTGTCTCTGAGATGTGCAGGGTAGCTTACGAACCTGGTTACCCAGTTTTGAAATGGAAGCACATCGCTGCATGAGGGAGAAAGCCCATCCCACCCGTAAACCTTTCCGGTCTCCAAAGAAGCACACGTCAGCTCAGGGGTTACATCCCATCTTTACTTTCCAGTGGATGAGTTTGTATCTTGCTTGGTGGTTTGTTTTTTGCAATGGATCGTTGTATCGTTTTAAACATCCTCCTGAATGAAAAGGAGCCAGAGAGAGCTACTCTGCTCGTGGCGTAGTCCCACGCGTTGATTCATAGTCTCGGGTGAGTGTCAGGCACACCCTTATCCCTGCGTGCTTAGGGCCGGGACCTGGGACACGTGGCGGGATTTTAAATGAGGAGCACCGCAGAGCGCATCACGAAGCTGCTCCCCGCGTGGTCTCACGGGATGAGCCGAGATCCCCCAAGAGCACGTTAACGGGCATCTCTGAAGCTGGAAGGTGCTGCCAGCCACCTCGCGCCTCAGCAACGGCCTGTTGTCGTAGCAACCTGGCCATTCCTGTAAACAGGTGGAGAAATTAAGGGACTCCCCGTGGTCATCATGGGAAGAAGGCTCATTACAGCCCAGGCCATTCCATGAGACGGAGCTGAAGAGAGCAACAGGACACCGTAGCAAGAACTCAGGAGGGCCTGAGAAATGAATTATTTTGAGAATTGACCAGACCTTTGTTTCTTAAGAACGTTATGAGTGAATCGTAAGCATCACTGGACTCTCCTGTTCTATTCGCATAACACGTAAACCAGTTAAAAGTAACTGGGAGGAGGAGACGCTGTCACAGAAACAGCTCTCTCCCCCTCTGTTTAATTCGCGAGGTGACATGGCCCAACGCCGCCATCGTGGAGCTGTGCTGGGCTTCTGACGGTGTCCGGGCTCAGCCGCTCGGAACGGTTCGGGTCCAGCCATACTTCCCAAGTGACGGGGGCTACTTGCGATGGTCCCTCCTACCCTTTCTTCTTGGGGCGTCTCAGTGCCTTCCCGCCGTACCGACCCCCTGGGAAGTGGCGAGGCAGGTGGTGGAGGCAGCCGCCAAGCCACGGCCAGGGCCTCGGTCTCCGTCCGAGTCACGTGATGCCCGAGGAGCACGTCCCCACCCTGGTGTGTCCCCTCAGAGGAAGACCCGAGGGCCGGCGAGGCACACGGCAGCCACTAGATCTTTCTTTTCTGATCATAAGATGAGGCACGTGTCCTTCAGGTGGGTTTCAGAGTACAGAGAAACACCGAGAAGCAATTCAAAGCACTTACAGTTCCATGGCCCCAGAGATAACTAATCAGGGACCATGCACAGTTCCAAGTTCACACGGACACAGTGCAGGCGGCGGCCCCCAAGGTCACGCAGCCTGGGGATCTCAGACCCACGCTAATACTCGATGGCGTGGGCTATCTGAGTCATTTCCGTGGTCTCTGCAGCTTCCCTCTGGCTTTATAAGATTGGTATCAGGCTGTAACGACAGGTGGAAGGATGCTTCTCTTCCAGATACCTCACTGGGACACCTGCCAGCCGCCAGCGTTCCACGTGGAGAATCCTGTCCTCGGCGAGAGGCGGGCGCTTCCTCTCGGGGGAAGGGCCGAGGCGGGACTGGAGGAAGGGCTGGGACTGGGGGAGGGAACACCGAGAATGGCGAAGGCTGGGCTGGAGGCCCCACGGCCGGCTCTGTGGCCCTGTGGCCCACACCACCACGATCACGGCTGAATCCTGATGTCCATCCACCTAGCCTGGGAGTCAGCCTCCATCCCCACAACCAGCTCAGACAGGACACTGGGGCATCCTCCTGTAAAAAGAGGCGTGGCTGCTCGTGCAATCGCTAAGTCTACGTTTCTCCTTAGTCACAGCCAATCTGGTCTTACGCTTTGTTCCTCTGCTTAGTTTTTCTCGCATCTTCCCATCTGCCTGCCCCTAAGGGTGGCATAACATAAAACCCAGAGGGTTTGGAAGTGGCCCAGAGCAGCCCGCGGCCAGCTGAAATCGTCTGTGAAACCTGTATTGTATTGAGTCTTAAAAAGTTCATGTGAAGTTATATTCGTTGCCACGCGATAGGAGTTTGGTTTAACATGAAATAGCACTTGAAATAGCTTCCCCTTAAGCAGCCCCGACACGCCCGTGTCTGGCCTGTGCGTACACCGTGAGTTCATTCTCCTCGGCACGGGCGCACCCCCCAGCCCCGGGGGCCTCTGTTTGGGAGCTGTGGGTGGTGTGGTCATCTCGGGTCCCCTCCACCCCTAACACCGGGGGTTCCGGGGGCCATTCACGTGCGGGTCACACCGTGCATCCCTGTGCGTGAGTCCCCCAGGTCCCTCTGCGGATGCCAAAACAAACCCTCTCAGGATGAGGTCACGGAAAATGGAAAGGCCACCTGCTGAAACCGCCTCACCGCATGGCATGGAAGCTCGCGTGGGTGACGTGTGTGAGTGGAGGTGGCCGCCAGGTGGCTCCCGTGAGGCGCTTTGATCACGGCGGGCGCCCAAGGTGTCAGGGGAGTGACCCCATTAGATCCCTGATCACTTGCCTCTGCTTTCTCCACTGAAGGAAACTGTGACCGCGTCACTTAGAGCCGAGGCCGTCGCAAACAGCCTCACGGCACGGAGGGAGGGCACCCTGGACCGGGCGTGGCCACCGGCCCCGCTCAGCCCCCTAGGGGTCAGCTAGGCCAGTGTCCCCGCCTGTAAAAGTGGAGAAACCACCCATCGTGGTATCTGAGGATCCGAAATAAAATCCGTGCATCCAACGGTGGAATAAACTCCGAAGGGCCGTGTGGGCGTTGGGAAGTGATCGGTGTGTTTCTCAAGACACCCCGCCAGCCGCCAGCGTTCCATGTGGAGAGGTCCTGAGAGGCACCCATGAGCCCGACCCGCCTCGCGTCAGGGCCAGGTCAGCGTAGGACGGACTTAAACCAGGAGGATGAGACGCCGAGGACACGAATCTTAAGGCTTCGATTAGTGTAAGGGGAGAGGAAGAGCAACCACGTGATCAGACCGAGGCAGTCCAGTGACCTGCAGGGCAAGGGGTGGCCAGAGGTCAAGTGCATCGGTCAGGTTAGGGCGGCGTGAATGGTTCCTTCACCAGGACGCAGGAGTCCGCGTTGTTGAAGAGCCAGCCGGCCGGGCAGTGAAACTCAAAAGAGGGGGTAAGACAATGCGTTACGGGTAAAATCGAATAAAAAGGAAGGATCTGGTTATTCGGCAACACGGTCCAAACTTGGTGACGATGGCATCTAAATCCAACCCAGCTCAATCTTAGCTATTATTAAAAAAACAACACAAAACAAAACAAAATAATAAACAAACAAAAAAGCAATGAAAATTCTCGCTTGCTTGGGTGTATGGAGGCAAATTCTTAGAGTAAAGACACTTGCAAAGCCCACTGGTGAATACGGCGCACACATCTTTAGAATAACTGCCCCGGGTGATGTCACGGGGGTTTGGGGGGCCGTGCACAGATGAGGGGGGCTGCACTCTAGACGCTAGCCATGTAGCAGTAGCCTCTTACAAGGGACAAGGGCCTCATGGAACTAAAATTCTAATAACAAGGAGACAGACAAATAATTATGCATTAGGGAGGCAGTGCTCGATGCCCAGAAGAAAAATACAGCAGGGTAAAGGGTCGGGGAATGACGGAGATGGTGGCATTTAAGGGGGTTGCCCATAAAAAGGGAGGGAGCAAAGGAGTGAACCCCACGGGTTAAAGCGGGAGGGTCCCGGGCCGAGGGGAGACCAGGCATCGGGGCCCTGCCATGGCTGCATGCGGAAAAATTCAGGACCCCCAAGGAGGTCAGTGTGGCCGAGGAGAGGCGGTGTGAATTTGAGAGAAGAGATGAGATCTGAGCGTCGGGGACCGGGGCATGAAAGTCCCACGGGGACGCTGGGCTTCCTTCCCGGTGGGATGGGAATCAGATGAAGAACAGCGGGAAGGTAAACGGGAGGGAGAAGCAGACACCATCTTTGTGCTCTTAAGTTATATCAACCCCTGTCTCCTCACCCAGCCCCGGTCATGTGACCCCCTTCTCCTCAGCATCTCCCACCCGGGGCCGGGTGAGCCACGGGGTTGTCACCACGGAAACGGGGTTCTAACCCATCCCAGAGATGGCCTTTCCTTCCTCAGCCCCGCTCCCGCTTCGAGCTGTGGGGCCAGTCTGACCTGCTCTCGTATTGGTGGCTTTAGGTTTGTATGCTTCTCATCATTAGAAATATATTGGAGACTCCTAAGTAGGGCTCTTTTTAAAATCCGTATTTCCCATTTGTACACAGAAGACACAAAATGCCAGTGCCTTGCAACAGAGCACTAAGCCGAATGCCTTGAAAATTGCATTCTCGTAAGAAGAGGTGCAATTCACGATGACCGCAGTGAGAACAAAATCGGCTCGTTCTCACTGGAGACAATTTTTATGTTATATATATAATATATATATTATATTTATATTATATATATATTTATATATTATATATTATATTTATAGTATATATGATATATGATATATGATATTATTTATATTATATATAATATATTATATATATTATTTATATTTATATACCAATGAATAAAAACAGCATAATTTTTATAAAGTAAGGACCCAAGAATTAAATTGGAAAGGGAAGCAAAACTATGAAACAAAAAACCGTAACACGCGTGTTGGGAAGTCATCCTGTGTCCTCGGCCTTTGGGACGTGAGTGATAACTTCACACAGAGACACGGCTGTGAGATTAATCACAGAACACCTAGCTAGATGTGGGTGTCCGATACACAATATATAATGTCAATGTAAGCATCTCCCCGATAGCGCAGGGGCCATAATGACCCTGGAAACGAGGTGCTGTTTCTCAGAAATGCGTGCGTGAGTGGTACCCTCTGTTTTCATTAGCTACGACATGGCAGACAGGCTGGCTCATCGCGAGGCTGGGTGAGGTGAGTCATTTTCACATCGGCAGCGAGAGGCTGGGTTGAGGACCCCTGCGATCACTGTTCCCCTTGACCTTGCTCTGTTTGAGACGAGCGACCTTGGCTGCGTGCCCTCCACATGCCTCCCTGTAGCTACTCCATCACCTGCCGCCAGCCCGCTCTGGGCCCGGGGGCGGGTGTGGATGCATCGCATTGGTGGGCTCCCTGGGCATCTGGCCCCTGGTGGGTTCCGCTGATGCGGGGGATACCCTCAGGAGACGGGGGGCCAGCCGGAGAGGCTGCCAGTGTGTGTTATTCCCTCCATCCCCGCTGGCTCCGATCAGCCCTTTGGTCTACGAGGAGATGGCAGCCATGGGCGTGCACTAACTTAGTAAATTGTCCCTTTTCTCGATTCTCCGCAAATTACTCGGCTTGAGAGTGCCATCTTTTCCCTTCCTGAGCCCTTTCGTGACGAAGATGAAATCGATATCCAAGGTCAAGGGTTGTATTTATGATCACGAAAGCATGAATTGCACCCCCTCGAAAAAAGCTGGTAAAAAAATAGTGTCAGAGTTGGCGTAGTGGCTGTGCCATTCAGACACTGAGGTCTCGAAGGGTGTTTCATCTTCCTTAGAAAACGGATATCTACTCCTGAAAGGTCCCCGGAAGGACGAGTAGAAATAAGAGTGTTCATCAGCCAAAAGAAATTAAAAAAAATAATAATAAGCTCTGTGCAAATAAGCAATTGATCACAGGAATGCCCATTTCTTCCATAAAGCAAGACCAGAAATTCTGTAATTATAAAACATTTGTACTCAAGCAGGTTTCAAAACCTTTGCAAGTCAAAATAGCTAGTAAGTGAAAAGGCAAAAACGGACCAATGAGTCACAGCTTGTCCCGAATGGTCCTTCCCTACAGTCTCTGCTCCTGGCCGCACCCCCTTCCCTCCCTCCTAGGAGTTGCCCCCAAGAATGACCCCCAGCACTTCCTGTCCAGCTCAGACTATAGATTACTTCTTCCACGCACCGAATAGATTTGCAAACAGCTTTTGCTAAACCTGATTGCATTTCGGCTCCCTCCGCCCAATGGTCTTAGATATGGTCGAGAAAAAAGCAATGGAGAAATAAATCCCTCAGTTATGTCTCTAAACTCCCCCATAGAATTAGCAGGACTACTGAGGCTGGCCCCTTCTGCATAGCAAAGCAGTCACACCTTGCAAGTAGGTGGATTCTTAATGGAGAACTAAGATCTTTCTTTAGAGGCTGGCCAAACTAGAAGGCTCGGGCTTGGGGCATCCTCTGTGTAGCAGGGTTCTAGGCTTTTCTTGGCTTTGCCCAGAGTATCTGAGCAAGCTTGTAGAAGGACAGGAGAGATGTCAAGAGAAAGACTAGCTATTCTTGTCAAAACTAGCCGACCCTCCTAAGTTTTGTGGCTAGAATCACTTGTCCTATGGAGCTAGGAGCCCTCAGCAGATGACGCCACATCTGACAGGCTGTGTTTTACCCCCTTATCAAAATATAAACAGATATAAGAGCTTCTTCTCCATCCTTCATAGTGTCGCAAAGTATTCATACACTCATTTCACCATGGTCTGTTTTCTATCGTGAGTAAATTTGGGGGATTTCGTTTAATACTGCGTTCACAATGTTTTGCTCCTAGCTGTCTTTTCCCAGAATTATTACCCATCCTCCATGATGTCCTGTAAGCTCTGTCTCTCTACTCAATAAGGAATGGGCTGAATATGACATTATTATAGTGAGAAATGACCTCGCGTCCCAGTGACCCTCCCCCCTTCAATAGTGTTGGCCTTCCGTGGGTCCTGAATTTCTACTTGGGAGCGACAGTCGTGTGTGTTTATTCTTCTTTTAATATTTGCCACCTTTTTCACATATTGACGATGGTTGCATATATGAAATATTGTGTATTATATATTTGTAATCCTGATGTGCAGTTTCTTTTAGGTCTGCTCATACACTGAGCACGGCGGTAGACAGCCTTTCATAATAATCTCAGTGACTTGCATAGAAGCGGATGAATTTCTAGTACTTTTCTCCCAGTCTTACAGAAGCCGCGTCCAAACGCCCTCTGGACAGGAAGTGAAGTGAGGATCCAGGTCTCTGGCGCGCCTGCCCTGGGCCAGGCACGGGGTTTGACTCCTCACAGCAGCTGCTGTCGGTCCCATTTTTTGATGGGCAAACTGAGGCTCCCGGAAGTAGAGTAAGCTTCCCAAGGCCACTCACTGAACTAATAGGGGTGGCATGATGACGCTAGTGAGGTGACATCTCGTGCGGGATTCGAGCCCAGCTCTGACATCGTCCATCCATCAGCCTGCACCGTGCGGCCTGCGTGTGCTCAGCTCTGATGGAGTCACACAAGTTGCTGTCCTTTGGAACTCAGGTGACCCACCTTTCACAGTGGCTCTGCGTTAAAAACCCACGGCACTCCAGAAGGGCCCGTCAGCGCCTCCCAGGGTGAGCTGGGACTTCAAGTTGGAAATAAGCTACCGTTTAGTGACACAAAGCTGCGCAAAGACAAATGTACATACTGGTTGTTTCGTTTTTTTTTTTTTTTAATGGAAACCAAGTGCCCACATGGTCTTTGCATCTGAGTTCCTGGAGCACAAATGGGTGATGCCGAACTTCCGTTGCGCGCAGAGTGACCTATAGAATAAATGCTCATCATCCGTCGCAGGCTTTGAAAGCACGGTCTGAATATCGCCGATGTTTATTCAGCCACGGAGAATAAATTAGCTAAATGCTTGTCGGAATGACCAGCTGGAAGCACATGGTTCTAATAATTTCCGGTGTGCTCCCAGGTGAAGGGGACGATGGTCTCTCATGAAAAAGCTCGTTGTCACCCGGCCACCCACCCGGCGGCCACGTCTCGACCTGGCTGCTGTGGTTCTTGCATTTCTGATTCTTAGCTCTTCTTCTGTGGATCTGAAAAATCTGTTCCATAATCTAAAGCCGACCGACTGACTTAGGGACCCTGTTCTGTGCCAGTTTGAGGTTCGCTACCCCATGTGGTCACCGGTCACCTGTGGCAGGGCTTGGAGGAAAGGTACATCTTAAAATGAACAGACATATATCAAAGATAAGGGATGGGAAGGGGAGGAAGGGGACATGTTCTCCGGGGCCTTGCGTGTGACTGTTTCCTTTTTTCAATTTCGTCACTGGACTCTACTGACCAACATCACTCACATAAATACGAAGCCATCCAATCTCTTAACCAAAATGAGATTTATCCTCATTATGCAAAATATGTACTTACTAATAATATGTGCATCGTAAAGTAGAATTTATCAAAGACTCTGAAACTCTGGAATCACATTTTTTTTCTCTTAAAACAATGAGAACTCTTGATTTATTCAAAAGATGTTTATTGGCAGCCTACACACCCCGATGGCAGGTCTAGGTGTCTAAGCTTTTGTGAGGTGGCTCTGACTGACACAGTTGATCAGGATAAAAAAGGAAAGCCAGATATATTTTGGAGAAGTGCTTGCATCCGCGGCTCAGCAAGTCTGCCTTAATTACACTTCCACAATTAGGCAGGCTGTGTGTCATTAGTCTCGCTGATAGCCTTCTGCGTGTTATCACCTCATTTGCAAGCTCGGGCTCACATCTGCTGGCGGTGAGCCAGCCTGCCCTCCCCAGCGCTGTGTGTTACACCTCCAGGAGTGCTCCATTACAAATTGTCGTGCTGAAACTCTGGGAAAAAAACCACACAGGGGCCTCGGATCTATCGTAAACAAGGGAATCGAAAATTCTAGAAGAACAGCATTTATTGCCGGTCCCGTTCAGGATCCAACCCCTGGGGGGTGTGTGTCCCCTTTTGTTTCCATTCTTTTTCTTTTCTTTTCTTTTTTTTAAAATTTGTTTATGCTCTCATTCTTTTTAAAATGATCCTCAAGAACGAGAAAATATAGTGATTCCTCTGGTCTTGATTCTCAAAACCAATAAAGTCGTCCTTTAGTCCAATTCCAAACACATGACATCGATTCAGACGGGGCCTGTGTTGTCAGAAGGAAAAAAACTCTGAGAAATACTCCTTTAAAAAAAAATAAAAGAAAGAAAAACATTGATACCTAGAGAGGTCAAGGGGGAGAGGCCGGTGGGAAGCAGGTGCCTGTGACCGAGGCAGTCACTCGTTTTATTTCTGGGCGGGGCTAAGCGAGTGTTTGCAAGAAAAAAAAAAGTGCCCAACTTAGTCGTGTCACTCCGTAGCTATAAGAGCATAGAATTAGGGATGTATTAGAGATAGTGCTTCCCAGAGTGGATACGAATGCAATAGTTATGTTTGGAAGAGTGTAGCAGGGCCATATTAAAAGTAGGGAAATGCAGGGAAGAAATGGCTCCCGTGAATACAGAGGCGAGAGTGAGCTTCCTTCCTGTACCCGAGAGCGACACCTTTCCCCTGGAGCCAGGAGAAGTGAGCGCACAGCTGAGAAGGAGGCCACTGCCCTCTCCCCCTGGGACGTGTGTTGCTCTAGTAGTTGCTATGGAGACTTGGGCAGCCCCCGAGCTTTCTCGTTTCATGCTCAGCTGGGGACCTTTCATGGACCCCCCTGGGTGAGGGGACAGCCTTGTTTCTGTAGCACCAGCTTCCACTTCTGGTTCTTGCTGTGCCGTCCATTCGCTTGCTTACGGCTTCGCGAATGCGCTGTCACTCACTCAGCCGCCTCCTCCCTCTCACGGTCCTTCCTTAGGGAGAACCCAAACCCGGTCCTCACGAGGGAACCAGACAGACCCCAAGGCACGAGCGTGACGATGATGCTTTTATTGTCACGACTTTTTGTGTTCACTCCTGAATGTGGTTCTGGCTTTATTTTTGTTAAAGATAGGAGGAGATCATACTTGCGTAGTATTGCTCAATGATTTTTTTTGGCCTTTTCGCTGATACAGAGTAATGTTGGGCGTTGAGCACTTTTTCTGGGCAAGGCTGTCCGTGGCTCCCGTGAGCTTTCTGTGTAGTGAGTGGCTTCTGCTGACGGGGCTTCTATGTGAGGGGTTAAAAATGAGTTTATTCGCTTTAGAATAGTTTTTGGTTTTTTCCTAGATGAATATACATTGTCCATTCTTTTTCCAAATCAGCATATTTGGTAGGTTGACGAAAAAGTTTTCCAATCGCATCACAGAGACAATATATAAATATTATGATCTAGAATGTCTTGTGTCCTTGAGCCAATACTAGCTTTAAGGTCCAGGGATCTAAAGGCCTAGCAGGGATCAATAACGGCATTCGTAGCACACGTGCTGTAGGTATTGTCATGTCAACTTTCCACACCCAGATCTGTGGCCCCTCGCCCTGTCATAGGACCGTGGTCCGGCTCTCAGTCTTATATTAATGGCGCCACACTGCTGCCGTCAAAACTGAATACATTACACAATTAGACGTGTCTTTGTATGGAACGTACGTGAGACATAAGTGCTTTCTACGGGGATTTAAAACTCACCTTGACCACGTCTCAGGTGTTTAGAAAACAAGGCCTATGATGTTTCGAAAAGCAGCCTCCATTTGTCGTGTGTAGAATTTGACGTGTTGTGTGTCAGCTGTGAACAGACTACGTCCCTCTATTTGTCCACACGGAGTTTAGATGTGGAAAGGGAGGGAGCCTGGAAGGGGGGCGTTGGCACCCCCTTGCACCCCGCAAAGGCTTGTGGGAAACGCTTGGTCTCAGGTTTGAATCATTCTGCACCTTCACTGGGTGATGCCACAGCTACCCACAGACGGGAGCCTAAGCCCTAGCACAGGAAGCGGCCCAGGGGGCAGCTTCCAGCTGGAATCGGGAACAGAGGGAATGACCTCCGACCTGTCGCTGACCCCGTGCCTGCCTTCTTTCTCCTTCGCAGTGTGTCCAGGCAGCTCCTGTCCCTGCGACCAATTCCGGGGGAGAATATCGTTGCACCACATTCAGTGTTGCTAAGTTAAATAAGGAGCATGGGAAAGGGAGCCTGATTTTACGTGTGTGTTTCTGCCATGGCTCACACACATATTGCTGTCTTTATTTACCTGACACGAAGGGCCAGCATAGAAAGATCAAAGCTAAAATATTTGCAACATATTTCTCTTCACTGCTGAAATATGACGTTTTACAGTTAAAAGAAAAAAGAAAAAAAAACCATGATGACCCAAGCAGAAAATTCAACGTGAGATGTTTTTAGAAGGACCGACAACATAGCCACACGTAGGCGCCCAGGGGGACAGTCTATGCCCCCCGCCTCCCGCTGTCTGATGACTGTGACCCCTGGGGCTTGCTGAGGTGGACACAGGCGTTGTGGGCGTCAGAGAGCTAGTTTTAGAGTCCAGCAGGCCTGTGGGGTAGCTGGGTGGTCCTGGGCAAGGCACTCATAGGAAGCGTGTCTGGTTTCAGTGTGGATAACTGGGACAGCAGTAGATTGGCTTGCGTTTCTGTGGTCGAGCGCTTAGCAGCTTGCGTGGTGCACCAAGGGGGTGTACTCGCTATGTCGAGGTCGTTGGTATAGTTCCAGTAGCAGCCGTAGAATTAGTAGGAATCGTCGTTGTTAGATTTACAAGCTTTTGTTCATGTGAAATCGCAAATCTTCCCTATCACCCAGAATTGATTTTTCAAGGTGTCCCATATATATATTTGGAAGGTGACACGTAACAAAACAATGGCCATCATTTTAGCATAGCATAACATTTTAATAATTGGCTACCTTAGTTCGCAAATCAAAGGAAGGCAAATCCAATCACTGTGGAGAACTACCAATGGCTTAGAAAGCTGGCCCTGTGACAGTGTCATTCCACACTCAGATATGTCCCTGTGGATGACTGTCACCAAGGCAGCACTGACCAAAGGAAGCCAGACACAGAGGTTTCATAGAAAGTTCCAGAACAGGCAACACTAACCTGTGCTGTTAGGAAGTGACTGACTGGGGGGGTGAGTGGTGACCACAAAGACTCGGGGTCGGGGGCAGGGGCCCTCAGGGGTGCTGGTCATTTATTGTGTCTTGATGTAAGTGTTGGTTCCGTGGGTGAGTTCAGTCGGTGAAAATTCAGTTGGAATTTTCACTTAAACATACTTTTCTCTAAGTGTATTTCATTATACCGAAAAGTTCTTTTCTTTTAATAGGCAGATAAATATCAATGTAGAAAATGTATCCTCTTTATGTCTTAAAATACTGAGTACTGTCTAACAATTTAAAAAGAAGTACGTGTCAGGATTTTAAATCAAGTATATAATTTTGATAAAATTCTAGAATAATTGTAAATGTGAGCTCGAATTAAAAGCACAGGAATCAGGGTTGATAGACACTATCTGTAATTGAGTATATCAAATGCTGTGGGTTGTCACGTCTTTCCAAAATGGGGGGAAAAATGAAACGCTGAGTTCTAATGTTCTTTCTAATGAGTGGGGTCGTTCAAAAACATGTAAGTACATGTGGTGGAAACAATTATGGGTGATTCATAAGCATCGACAGAAATTAAATATTTGTTTGAAATTCCAGTGCTGAACGTCAGAGCAATTAGAAAATTCTGTTACTGATAAATACTGTTAAGCCATTATTACTTTTTTTTTTTTTTTTTTTTTTTTTGGGTTTTTTTTTTTTAAAGAATGAGATTTTATTTTTTCCCATTTTTTTTTTTTTTGGTTCTTAACTTTCGTTACATCAAATTTGAGTTTTCTATGGCAGACAGAGAACTGTTCTTATTTCTCTAGATCATTCAGTATAAAGAGATTATTCTCATGTTCCTCTTAGTTTACCAGAAGAGTGTGAATGATGTTTGAATGTATGTTTAAACATTTATTTGTAACCTTTCCACGTTGAGATCCTAAGTGCTGTAGAACTTTCGTTTTCTTCCTTAGGAACTTTCAAATATCCCAGTTTCATGCAATGAGAATCTACACTCTGTAATTTAAACATAAAGATACATAGTTTTAGAAAGAAAGAAATATTATTTTTACAAGGTCTAGGCAGGGGTCCCCAACCCCTGAGCTGTGGGCTGGTACTGGTTCGTGGCCTGTTAGGAACTGGGACGCATGGCAGGTGAGCGACAGGTGAGTGAAGCTTCCTCTGTACCTGCAGCCGCCCCCCAGGGCTAGCATCACCCCCTCAGCTCCGCCTCAGGTCATCGGGCGTTAGATGCTCAAAGGAGCACCGGTCCCTGGTGCCGAAGAGGTTGGGGACCACTGGTCTAGAGGTCCAGGTTTGTCAGACTGTGGGTACTAGACTCAGGTGAGGGGGTAAACCCTCTCAGTGTGCCCTCTGACCTTGCCCTCACATTGGTTCCCGGCTCACGGTTAATTGCACTGAGCATATTGATTCCATCTCCACAAACACTCGAAGTGTCTTCGGTTGGTTAGTTAAGACCACAAACACGTTAGCTGGCAAAGCTGTGAGCAACTCAGTACTAAAGCTACGTCTTACAAAATATTTGTAATCCTTATCACTATCATCCTCAATATTATCGTTATAAATCAAGAATTATGTGCCGGGCACTTCTCTGTGTATTTTGCACACGTTAAGTATCGAAAGCTCATCTCAGCCCCGTGGCTGATATCAGCCCCAACTAGCGAAGAAAGAAACTGAGTCTCAGGAAAGATGAAGTTAAAAGAGGGTTCAAGTTCACATCGGAAATAAATGGCCACGTAGAAGTTCAAACTCAGAGTTAACAGGCCTTCCCCGCACTATGTCTCGTCTCTATAATTATGAATGCATCTGGACTTTGTGCCCGCCATGGGGACACGTCCACAGATGAGCAGACAGGTTGCAGATGAGTCCCTCTGGCCGTGAGGTCCCCGGTCTAGCTGGGCCGGGGGGGAGGAGCATCTGCACGGAGACTGAGTGTGGTGCCACGTGAAGTGGCCTGTGGTACCGGATCACGGGGAACGTGACCCAGAGCGGGCATCTCCTGCAGCGTCGGCGACAGGGAAGGCCCAGGAAGCTGGGAGCTGGGAGCGCCGGGAATGGGCTGGCTGATTTGCACGCGGAGGTCGGCACGTTTGCCCGGGGTCCCCTCGACCGCGCCATCGAGGACAGCACGGCTCCGATCACTGACCAGGGTACAGGCGAGAGAAGAGCCGTGATGCCCACGTGCAGCGTGGTAAGACGCCCGGTCCACTCTGGGTCTCCTTCCAGCGCTCTGCAGGGGAGGGGGACTCGCCGGCCAGCCAGCCCTCTGGGCAGGACGCGCCACCCTCCCCCCCGCCCACCCTGTCGGGCTCAGGTCCCAACACGGAGACTTGGGCCTGAGGCTTCAACCAAACATCAGGTGTGGCCAGGGGAGCTGGCTGCAGTACTGACGCCGTAAGAAATGACAGCCTGGCATGGATTACGGGTGGCTGGCTGGGGCAGGGACGTGGAGCCCCCCGTGGCTGGCTGGAGAAGCTTCTGGAAGCCCCATGTCTTCAGCATCCAGAATGAGGGCTGGGTGAGGCGACCCCAAGCCTCGCAGTCGTGGGGGTGCTGGGCACTGTTTTTCTCTAAGGGGTGCAGATCCTTGGACGTGCTGCGCCCCGTGTCTGCAGAGCCGGGCTTCGGGAAAATGGGGTCTCCTTGCAGTGACTCTCAGAGGACACGTCAAGGGCAAGGTGTCCTCTGTCACTCAGGGACCCGGACCCTCCCTTCGGATGCACACGCGTGCGCACACACACACACACACACACACGTTCTGCCTGCACACCATTATGCCTGAGGTCACCATTATTTATTGTGTCTGGGGGGTGCCGCCATGCCCCCGACAGCCGTGATTGATGATGACGTGCCAACCTGAGGTGATCTGTGACATGTGAGCTCTTCGCGAGGCACCGGGATGGAAGTGGCATTTCCCAGGCTCTGCTGGAGCCCTCGGGGGCCTCCTGGGCATGGGGACAGAAGGGTGGGGACAGCCACAGCTCCAAGGCTGCTGCTGCATTGTTAGCTGTCTCGTGGGCTTATTCATTTATCATTCCTGGTAACATTTCGGATGGAGAAAAGTCAGTGTCACCTACAAAAAAATAAGTTAGAAAGCAATAGGATGGAACCTTCTGGGCTGCACGGGAGCCTGCCAAGAGAGCCCTTGGGCCATTTTCCAGAATCTGCTAGCCCTGCGTGAGTGTGCGTGTTTCCGTGAACGCCTGGAGCTGCTGGCTGGGCCGCCACAACAAAGCAGCACAGTCCGGGCGGCTCACACGACGGAGATTTGTTCCCTCCCAGCTCCGGAGGCCAGAAGGCTGGGATCGAGGGGCCGGCAGGCTCGGTCTTCCTGAGGCCGCTGTCTCTGGTTTATAGGTGGTCATGTTCTCCCCTGGTCCTCAAGGGATCGTCCCTCTGTGTGCGTCTGTGTCCTAACCTCTTCTCATAAGGACACCAGTCATTGGCTTAAGGCCACCCCGATGACCTCCTTTCAGTCACCTCTTCGAAGACCCCGTCTCCAAGTACGACCTCGTTCTGAGATGCTGGGACTTATGATTCTGGGGAAGCACGATTCAGCTCCGGGTCTAAACCGTCTGCGTCGCCGGGTCGCACAGGTGGGTGTGGCCCGTGTCGCAGAGGACACAGCCCCATTGCGAGCATGCGTCCGTGGCCCTGTCCTGGCCTCGGGCACGGGGGCCGGCTCAGCTGCCCTTCATTGGCCTGCTTCATTGCTGGGATGCTTCCCACGCATCCTCCCCTTCACTTAGCTCCTGCTCGTGTCGGTGGCAGAGCCTCACCAAGCACCATGCCTAATATCACATGTCTCACTGCCTCGAAGTCGCACATCTGCTGGGACCCTACTCGTCTGTAGGTCCCGGGAGAACGGGTCGCTCTCCGTGGACGCAGGCCACTGTCCCTTCTGTTTCGGGCTGGTGGAGAAGTTCACAGCCGTGGACTGTGGTTAGCGGGCGGTTCTTGCCGGCAGGTGAACTGAGTCACGGGGGCTGCTCTCGGCCAGGGCTCTGCCGCTGGGGTGAGCTGGCCCTTTATTCCCCTACGATGACGTTGGTATTTGGGCTCGAATAGAGGAGAGCTCCCTATGGACCGTCTTACTTGCTGGGGAGAAGGTTTATGGCCATCTGAGGGGCTGACCTGTGTGACCTCGGCCACCACAGTGCCAAGCGCATGGCCGTGTGTGTGCTGATGACCAGCTGTGCACTTCATCTTCAGCTTCATGGCGACGTCCTTTAGCACCTACCCTCTGCATCGGGCTCACCTCTGGGGACGGCGAGTGTCCCAGCTGGGGACAGAATAGGAGACACATAGAATTGTTTTAAGAAATGAGGATTAGTGGCTCTTTTTTTAAAAAACTAAAAAAAAATACTTTACCACACAAAACTTAGAAATGAACCAGGTCACCACACTGAAACAAACTAAATCAACTGTTCTGTGTCAGATTTTGAAGTATCTGCAAGATCATCTTAAATCTTCAAATACCCACAGACTGGGTCATTAAAAACCCAAGGTACAATTTTTTCAAGATGAAGTTTTATTCTTCTTTTTTTTTTTGCTCTACTTAAACAATATATCCAATACAAAAAGATGCATGTGTGTCTCCAATTAACCAAAACAAACTTAGAACTGGCATGCTGGTAGATGAAAAGAGAATTATTTCCCAAAGTTTTCTTTAGTTTAAAAAAAAACTCAACTGATTTACTTTAGGATGGCTCTAAATAGCTCTTCATGAATTTAAAACATGATTCCTTAGGAGACAAAAATTCACACGCATCTCCTCGGGAACATATGTTTTGAAACGTGACGTAATCTTGATCTAAATTTAAGCATTGCGGGGTGAGCTGTCTACACTCCCCTGCACAGACGCTCATCCCTTTGGCCCGCCTGAATGACGTCATAAGAGGCAGTGCGAAGACGCTAAGGGTCAGCAAAGTGAGACTGGTCCAGCCTTGTCACCGGACAAGTAGATATTTGGACGGTGTCTTGGCTGCTCTGGGCTTTCCCTCTCGGTGAAGTGATGCAGCAGAACTTGTCCCTGTGAGCAGAGGGCCAGATGCTGGATGGCTTTGGGGGGCGTGGGGCCGGGTTACCTGGGAGCTGAGGCTGGCCCCACACCTGCTCAGCTGTGTGTCCTCGGGCAGGCGGCTCACATATCGGTGAGGCGTGGGAATCAGTGGAGGAATGCAGACAGCGTTCCCGGCCGAGCACCAGTGACAGATTGGGGGCCCCGGGCCAGCCATTCCATCCTCAGTCCTCGGCTAAGTTGCCGCTGTTGTTTTAAAAGCGCCAGGGTGAAACCACTGTCCCTGGGACCTGCCTGCTCCAACCGGCCGGTGGCGAGGGGGGTAGAGCTCTACAGAGGAGGAAGGAGGGAGGGGTCAGGTGGCCGCCACCTGGGTAAGCCGGCTGGTGGCTGCCCGCGGGGCCAGCTGGTGGCACGGTGCTGGCGTGAGCTCGTGTTTCTGACATGCAAATAGCCTGCTTTTTCTGCACGCAAGCTCAGAACGTTAGAAGTAGGAGCTTAAATTGATAGGATTATGGCTACTAACTGGTTGGAGTTCACGTCAATTATGCTAAACCTTCTAAAAAAATGTTACTATGTATGCATCTTGACCAATTACCCCCCCACACACACACGCATTAAAGGGAGAAAATACCAGAAAAGAAACGACCGGATAAAACTGAATATGGCAGCTGGAGTCTGGGAGGGAAAACCGTAAAATGAAAGTAAAATAGCTAAACAAGAAAATTCATAATCACTTTTCTTGTATGTGTGGCATTCCAAGGGCTTAAGACGGTGAGTTCTTTACTAGCCTCCAGTGAGTCCTGTTATTTTTAAAACCACAGTTCAAGCTTCGTGGCGAAGAGCGACCTCAATGCTGGGCTCAGAATGCGGGAAGGATGGCTGGGAAGCTGACCGATGATGTCCCTTGGCGGTTAGGTGACTCAGCGGGGACGGGGAGGGTCTGAGCCCTGGGCTTGTGTGAGCCACGCTGCCCCCCCCCCCAGGCTGTGACAGGATCATAAACCTGCCCCTGGCACAGATCCCCGGACTCAAGGCTTTTTATCACGTTTTCAAGTTGACAAGCAAATTAATTTCGCATTTTCAGCATTTACACGTCTGAACATATGCCTTTGGAAAGCTTTGGACCTCTGAAAATAGAACATTCTCTCGTTCGCATAAAATAGTCATGTGGCCGCTTCTACGGCTGTAGACGAATGGATCACAAACATTTCAATAAATGTGTGGGTAAAGATCAATTAAATATACAAGTAATTTTTGGATGAAATTGGTGTGTGTGTGTGTGTGTGTGTGTGTGTGTGTGAGGGGATAGTGTATTGAGATGAAGAAACAAAGACAAGTGAATTTTTTAAAAAGAATCTGATGTATCTTTGTGTCACTAATAGCTTACAGTTAAAGTTGACTGCTGTTTCTACAATCCCCTTTATTTTCCTAATTGTTTAAAAACGGGTAAAGTACTAATGATGACAATGTGGGCGCCCTCTGGTGGTGAAAGGTGGGGATATACCTTTAGATACAGATCTGTGTCTTTTTCCTTCAGCCTAAATTCATGATCACGAGAGTCAGTTATTTTTAAGCTAGTGAATATATAAGGAAAAAAACATTGATAAAAACATTAAAAAGTTAACTAAAAATTTTTAAAAATTAAATATAATTGCATTCAGAAAAAAATATGATTTTAGACGTGATTAACAGCCAACAAGTTCAGCTGAGTTCTTGTGAGTATTTATGGAAATGAACAGAAATGAAACCTACATGCTTGGTCACAGAAGGACCTCAGGGTCCTTGGTGCTTTGAGACACCCCTCCCCCCCAAAAAAAAATCACCACCACTTTGTCCTAAAGTAAGGCAGAAGTGTCCACACTTCAGCTGGAGAAGAGAGAAGGTGTGTGAGTTATCTAGTTATCTGCAGGGACAGGAGGACCAGACGTATAATATGATTCCACCTGTCACTGGCCAGGAGCTGAGGGAAAGTGCAGGGGGGTGGTGGCAGGAAGCACTTCTAACTCCACACAAGGAAGAACTTACTGTTAAAAATCATATTTCCAAAAAAAAAAGAGTCAGCTGCTTGGAAAGACAGCGAGTTGCTTGTCAGAGTGACCGCGTGAGCAGAGGGTGGACACTGGCTTGTCAGCATTGCTGGGGAGGGGTCTCGGGCTTCCAGGGCTGGCCCCGGGCTCCGTGTGCCCACCCAGCCTCCAGCCCTGCGAAGGTGCGTTTTTGGAATTGGCTGGCACATGGGAGCTGCCGACGTCACCGGCGGCTGGCTGTCTGAATCGGAGGAGCTCCAGGAAGGGTGGGGGGCATCGGTGCTGGGGGGCGGGGTGGGTGAGTCCAGACCAGGAAGAACGTCATTTGTCACTTCATTTCTACGGGATCAAAGCCCAGATCACGTCTGATCTCCGGTGGCGCGTGGTTTGCGAGCGAGGTGTTTGGAACCACAGATGGCGCCGTGCAGATGTCCGTGGGATGCCGGTGATTCTTTGCGAGCTGCAGTTCCGTTTACACTGCACTCCTCGTGACCACATCCGCATACTTCGCAGTCTTCTTGAGATTTTTGCGGGCACGATTCTGTCGCCCGAAACAGCGAGGGTATGCTCCTCTTGTATTTTTACGTTCTAAGAAACCAACAGACCTTGGATTTTGCCAATCGTGCCGACAATATTTTTTTTTAGACCAAACACGTTTATCACCAAACAAGTTGTCAGAGCAGGGGGTCAGGGGTCATTTCCCATTCCTTGGATGAGAGGACATCACTTTCCTCTCTAGAGGAAGTGGGAGGACTCAGCTAATTATTTTAATGGGACACAGTTGGTCTACCCACCTCCCGCACGCAGCCATTCCAGTTCAGTCGATCTGAGGTGCAGCTGGGCATTGGGGCCCTTCGGAAAACCCCCAAGGGATCGCAAGGCGCGGTGACAATGGGAGCCAGCACTCTGCCTGCACCAGCAGCTCCGCCAGACAGCGGTTCCCAAACATCGTCACACCGGGGTGACCCGGAGGGCTCGTGCAACCTGGTCCTTGGCCACCACGTCCAGAGTTTCCTAGTCCCGAGACCGGAAGAGGGACCCCAGGATTCGCTCTTCTGGTCAGTTCTCAGGGGCCATCGCTGTGGCCGGTTTAGGGACAATCGCTGTGCTCAGCTGGCAGAAGCGCTGGGTCTGGCCCTGTGGGACATTTTATGGGAACTCACAGGAAGGGACTTCAGACAGGAAAGAAGCGGGTTTACACCTGCTCCCCGATGCCTTCTCATCTTCCCGTGGTCATTCTTCTCTTCTCATCCTCTGTATTACTTTCCCGCTGCTGCTCTGACAAATCAGCGCGACCCCAAGTAGCTTCAGACAACGCAACGTTGTCATCTTGCAGCTGTGGATGTCAGAAGTCCAACAACGGGCTCACTGGGTCTTCCCAGGTCAAAGTCAAGGAGTTGGTTCCCTTGACACGGGGTAGGGGGTCCGTTTCCTCGCCTTTTCCAGCTTCCAGGACCCGGGCGGTCCTCCACCACGTCCTCCCCCTGTCCTCAAAGCCAGCAGTGGCTGCCGAGTGTCACTCTGACACCACCTCTTACTCTTACTCTTGTTTAAGGACCCTGCGAATACATAGGGCCCACCCAGAAATCCAGTATAATCTTTCCACTTCAAGGTCAGCTGATATATTCACAGGTTGTGGGGATTTCTTTGGGCCAGTATCTCACCCTTCATACCATCTGGACCCCTGAATCTAGACACAGAGTCTGTGGTGTGAAATCAGCTCTATGGCTTGATGGCCAGGTGGGGTGACCTGGGGCAGGTGACCGAACATCTCTCACTCGTGGGACAGCAAGGAATTAAAGTATCCACCTCGCAGTGTTAAGCTGAGGTTAGATATGTACATATTTATTTATAGATACAGATATAGACATAGAGCTATAGAAATGCCAGTCTTGGGAAAGGGGTTCCAGAAAAATCTTACCTATTATCATTATAAGTGTCATCATTTTCATTTCTATTAAGAGTTATGCATCTTTCCCAGAGCTCCCCAGGGCCCCGCTTCAGAGGCAAACACGGTTACCCATTCTTTGGGTGTCTTTTCAGAGCTAGTGTTCGTATTTACAAACATATGCAAATATATAATTTACTTGCACGAGTGGTAGGATGCAACAACTCACTGCTTTCTGAATAGTGCGTTAATTCATGCCATTTCCTTCCCCTTGTAAACAGCTGGATGGTTTCTCTTTTATAAACGCCCTTCACTTACTTAGCCATTCCTTTCCCGATAAACATTTAGTGTTTCTCCGTTGTTTGCAGTTGCAAACAAGGCTGTAATTAATATTCTTAAAGTTATTAACTTTGCACCTGACCCATGTACCTGTCATGTAAATTCTTAGACGTGAACCTTCTGAGCCTAAGGTAACGTACATTTTAAAATGTTATAGATTTTGCCCATCTATCTCTGAGACCTTTTATCCGTGTTCTTCCCCATCACATAAATGAACTAAAAAAAAAGACAGTATTAACTCTTCATACTGACCTGCGATGAAATTATAAAGAATGCCAACCCCAGTTTTACTTAATTACATTTATCTTGGTTCTTTTAGTGTTTGCATTTATTTTTTGATTAATTGATTTATCACCATTGAAAGATCTGTATTTGATTCCTGATCATAAACATTCCTCTCCCTGCCATCTCCCTTCTCCCATGAACTGTCGTTAGTTATAGTAATTCTAAACTGCCACGATTTAAAACAATTGATATTTATCCTGTAAATACGATAGCTGTTTTACTCCTAATCCTACATAGAGAACTAACACAGAGTCAATCCTTTTGCTATGATTTCTTCTGTCATTTTATTAGAAACATTTTTAAACTATAGGAAAATTAAAATCATTGTATTGGGACCACCGTTAACCATCACCTCCATTCTACAGTTGACATTTGTTTTGTGTGCTTTATCAGCTAGCTCGACATTCATTGATCCCTTTATCCATCTTATTTCTTCATGCATTCTTAAGTTTTTTGCAGATGATTTTATGTTCTCGAACACTTTGGCATATGCATTATTAACCAGAGTTCAATATTACTAGTCTTCATTCACGTTTTCCGTTAGCAGATTTTTTTTTTTATTGAATTGTGTTTTCTTTTGAAAATGTGCTCCGAAGTTTTTATCATTGAATGCAATTTTGCCTGGGTAGAACATTTTATTTACCTGAATATTTTATATTGTCCCACTATCTTCAAATGTGGGATATTATTATAAAAAAGATAAATGCAATTAAGATTTACTTTTTTCTTTTAAGTGATTTGATTATTTTATTTTTTCTCCCAATTATAAAATATTTCTTCAAAATTTCTATTTAAAAAAATCCCAATACAGATAAAGGTCTTTTTGATTTTTCTCTCTCGAGTATTCTTAGGACATGGGACCATTGAATGTATATTTAAACATCTCCTTATCCTGATCCTTTCTGCATTATTTCCTAAATAATATGTTTTAGTTCATTTATGTGATTCTCTTACCTCTAAACACCAGTTATGCAGATTTTGGATCTTCTTTTCTTCCATATCTCTCTTAAGTCCTTTTGTCTGTCCACCTATCTGTCTATCTCTCTATCTACTATCTATCTCTCTATCTATCTATCTATCTATCTATCTATCTATCTATCTTTCTTTCTTTCTTTCTTTCTTTCTATCTATCCGTCTGTCTGTCTGTCAGTCCACCTACCTACCTACCTACTTTAACTATTTTCCTCATCCAATCCTACATAGTGTGGACAGAGTCTGCTTTCTTTTGCCTGATCACAACACGGCAGTCGGTTTGTGATTTAAAAATAAAATTCCTTTCCCTCTGTCCTGTGCTCTGAAGTGGCTTATGTTCTGTCTCCCTCTTGTCTGTACTTAGCCTTTTGCCTCTGCTTTGAGCGATCCTATTGTTTCATTAAATGATTTTTATTCATGGCCACATCGTTTGTTTAAACAATTAATTGGCGCAATAGCTGCTTTTTCTAGTTCAGTGTTTATGTTCTCTATGTTTTCCTGGTACTTTTCCTAACCCTATCCTGTGCCGTATTTATATAAACCCATGCTGTGGACTTTTTGATTTATTTCATGCTTTTTGGCGGAAGGCCTTCTTAGATCAGGTCCTCGTAAAAGGTTTCTTCGGGGTGGAATCATAACCAGATTGGCAGGAATTATTCCCAGTGTATAATGAAGCAACTTCTGACATGGCGCTATATTGACATGTGAGTTAATTCCTCTGCTTCTCTCTGGCCAGCAGAAGTCAGCAGGTCCTGAGCTGCTTCTGACTCCGCATCTCCTCTCCACCCATGTCGCAGTCCTCCCTCTCTTGCTGTTCACGGTGCCAGACAAGCCCTGGGGAGGCTCCCAACCAGCCCACAGTCATAGCACCAAAGTTTGTGATTAATTAAGCCATTAGCTGCTGAGTCTTCTTGGTATGCCTCCCCTACTTTGCAAAGGCTATGTTTCTGGCCCCACCTGAGCTGCTACAGGTATATCTTCTTGTGGTCACTTTCCACACTTCCATCCATGTTTCCCCAAGTTTATAGAAGTCTCTAATTGTTTGGAAGACAAATTGTACGGAACATGAGAACGCTGATGAATTTCGTCCCTGCAAACCCTTGTCTGGGTGAGAAGCAGACACGCGGACATCCCTCTTATATCTAACAGAACTCTTTTCTGTTCTAGGTGGTAGTGTTGCAATCACTCTATTGCTTTTCCTGTCTTACTCCTACATTCTTAAAGGCAGGAGATTTGGATAATTGAAATTTGAGGGCTTCCTTCAGCATAGTCTCAAAAATTTCCACATACATGGTTTCGCTTCATCCTTCTGACAATCCTTCCAAGTGGGCGTGGGCATGAGGCCCTCATTTTATGGAAAAGGAAAGAAACTGGTAGGTCACCCACCATGGCCAAGGTCACACAGCTAACACATGCCAGGGCCAAGTTCTCGGCACCCTTCCTGCCGTCAGCACGCCACCTCCCCGTACCTGGGAGCTGAACCCAAACGCGAGGAGAGAGAGTCCTCAGGTCACGGCGAGAGCTTTGACATTTGACACAAATGTCAAAATCAGAGAAAGCAGCCAATTGCCCGGGTTTGTCGTGAACAGACCTCGCCGGGGTGGCGGACTGTCTCATTGTCTCACACATGTCTTTCCGTTTCTGTGTATGATTCTGCTTGTTGCTCCGCAGCCCTGCTCATCCCCCCGCTGGGGAGGGGACTCATCCCGCCTCCTTCACTGCACTTGGACATGGTGGCCACCGTGGCTAATCCAGGGACCAGAGCTTTTACTTCTTTTTCAGTCTTATCTAGTGAGGGACCCGTCCGTTCATCCCCTGATATCTTCAGTAAGGATCGTTGTACAGGAGGGCGAGTGGGCTGTTTGTTCTGAATCCAACCCCAGGGCTCCGAGCATTTTAATGTGCAGAATAAATGTTACTTCACTGTTACCCATTCTTAAGTAAAGAGCTTTCTGTCACACTTTTGAGGTGCCGCCTTTACTTATTTCTCATCGTCATCAACAATAGTAGATCTTCACTGACGTTGTACGATGCAACACACACGTGGATGTTAGATTTCTCTTCCTAACGTCGTGGATCGAGAGATGGACAGCTGGTCCTCCAGCACGGCTGAAATGACACTCTCTGGAATATTTGCAGGAATGCAAAGGAAGACGTACCTTCTGCAGGCATGTTGTGCAGGGAGGATGGGAGGTCGCTCGCCAGTCATACTAAGAATGTGCCAGAATCGCAGCTGTCAGCTTGTCAGCGTGACCTTTTCTGGTGTCACATGCCATAGAGTTTTATGTCACACTAAGACAACATGACAGAACTCCGCATTGCTTTTTCAGGAAGTCTCCCCATCCTCCTCATCAGCTCAAAAATAAAAAAAAAATTCTTAAAGAAAAAGGAGCCTAGTCATCACATATAAATTCCGTGAGCTCAGAAGACAGATGGAAAGTTTACACATTAATTAGCTTTTATGGGATCGCATACACGAGTGTGGGATAGTTCTTGTGTGTGTGTGTGTGTGTGTGTGTGTGTGTGTGTGTGTGTGCGCAATCACGTGACATGCACACTCACAGCCCTTAGAGTTCAGAAACAGAGGCGGCCATCTTTCTGTCTCACAGTGGAGCAGAAAAGATTGAAAATATCAGAACTCCTTTTAAATGTCAATCTGAATTTCATATAGAATTATCTAATTATATCTAATTGAACAACTGAAACATAAACTACCGATTTCATCCAGTCAGAATTTTGCAGATTTGTCTCATTTTTTTCCCCCTGTATAGAATATAGCATTTGGCACAAATCCTAGATCAGAAGCTTTTTTTGCAGCTGTATTACTGAGTATTAGCCTTGATGGAGAATTATTTGCATCATACATCAAGGAAAAAATTCTGCCATATCCAGCTTCTTATTTTTCTGCAGACAGAGGACTCTCTCACACACGGGTAGCAGCTCCTGCTTGCCTGAGCATCCATGCTCCACTGTGCGCTTGATGTAAACCAAACATAAAATGTTCCCGTCTCCCCATTGCCAGATCACATATTTCATAATCTGTATAAAACCAATAGGTTATTATTATATTAATAGTTACTGTTATTATAGTAACTATCGCAACTCATTTTTAATATAAAAATAGGTTTACGTGATACATAAGAACGACATGTCATATCACTCTTTACTTAATTTCTTAACGGCCCTAAAATACCCTTCCCATACTCACGTCTGTGTGTATACCTCTGCCACGCCAGCTGGGATACGGTGATAATTGTTCCAAGTCCATTTCGAATGTTGAGGTTTTTATTATCAGTTAGACGGATGCATTCTCAGGCTGTTTTCCAGAATTACTTATTTCCCTGGGGTGTGATCTTTCTGCTCTGGGAGCACTGTGTCACACACTGTTCCCCACGCTGTGGTCGTCTCGATTTGGTGTCCTCGGCAAACACCGGTACTGTTTGTAAAGTCTGCCTGGTGGATAGGCCTCACACCAGCTCACCACCTCAGGACGTGACGTGATGGGATGTGACGAGTGAGTGTCCTTCAGCAGGGACACCTGCTACCAGAGGACCTTGCGGTTATAACCCGGATACACAGCGAAGTACTGATTCCTCGTTAAATACCACATTCGCATGAACCATCCCAAACGTTTTCTGGTATGGACGCAGCTTCCAGCGGTTCCTGAAATCCTAACCCTCGCGATCGGATGTATTCGCACACGGAAACACGGTTCAGCACGTGTTCTCCTGGAAAGGGTCGTGACTGAACCACTATCATTACTGTGCTTTACCACGCCGACGTTTAATGCGATTGAGAAAACGATTTTACCTTTAATGTATTCTGACAGCTGTACGTACCTGGTGCAGACTTACTGGTTCTCTCCGCTCCTCCCCTGGGCAGCGGGGGACACATTTCTGTGCTTGCGTCTACCGGATGGGAGCACGAGGGCCAGATGCTCCCTCCAGGCCCCAGTCAGTCTTCCAACGTGTTAGGCTACAACTCGGGTTCTCTTTCTTAACAGGCTGTGTATTAGTCAGCTACTGCTGCAGTAATGCCATGTAACAAGCATCCCGGGAACGCGAAAGCATTTCTCTTTCTTAACTGTTGCATTTCCCAGTCGGCTGGGGGTTGCTGACCTCCACCAGCTCAGGGTGATCTGGGCCTGTCTCTAGGTACCGGACCGGCTTCTCCAGAGTCTCCCCACCCGAGGGCCAGCAGGTGTGTGGGGTTTGCTTTCCTCAGTGAAGATTGTAGCAGCGTCAAAGCATGTCAGGTGACGCAAGCACCTAAAGCTTCTGTTCCAGACGCTCTGCTAGCATGACCGTGGCTACAAGTCAGGTGGCCAAGACCGGTGCTGGTGGCGCTGACGAGTGCTTGCTTCCTGCATGCACGGGCCACCATCCCGTATGCTGTCTCCCGGGTTTGTCCTTGAGCCTCCCAGGGCGTATTTTACAGTCGATCAAGGAAAAGGTAGCTCGTGTTGAAACAGCAAAGGCAAGGGGGAAAAAAAAGAAAACAGAAAGCAGTATTTTTCTCTCGTTCCTCCCAGCTGGAGGAAACCCTCGCTCTGTATAAAGTCAGGGTGTTTCCACGGTTGCCCTTCACTCGCTTCTTCTAAATTCTCCATGGAAACCTTCGGTCACCAGCCAGAAAGCTTGACACCCGTGCGGGTTCGTCCCTTTGTAAAGCGAATGGGAGCGTGAGCTCGACGTAGTAGAGCTTTAATAATTAAGACACTGATACATTTCATGCCCATGCCCCCTCTACCTCCTAGGACAGTGGGGCCGATGCAAAACCAGAGGAAATGGCGCCCACCTTCCCTCTGCCAGGATTTGTCAGGAGACATCCTAGCTCTCTGTTCTTGACTTTGCCAGTGGGATTGCTTGCCCGAATGAAAAGGTCACAGGTCGCTAATATAAATTTATCTTTTAAAAGTAGTGGTGGACTCCACTCGGACACACTGGTGATGGTATCAACCTGGATTTCGTTGTCATAACGGCATACCCTAGCGGTGTGGAGTGGGGTTCTAGACGGCTGCCTCGTCCCCCAGGACACCGATGCCAACACAGACCCCGTGACTGGACTCCGGGCATCCCTCGGCGGTCCCCACCTGTGACGTGCGACGCGGCCGTGTGAACGTTCTCTCTCCTCAGAAGACACTACAGCATCGCCAGATGTGAGATGTCCTCGAAGTACAGGAGAGCTTTCCAGCTGTGTGACTGGTCTTCCGTTGCCGTGTGAATCCACAGACCAGGCAGGGAGTGGGGAGGGGGGTGGATTTGTGCCCATAGCGATGCACGTGCTAATTAAACCTTGTTTTAAAAACTTCTATTTGGGAACGAGTTAGCCTTTTGTCCTGGAGGAGAAGCTGATCTGGTGAAGAACGTAAATTAGCCAACACTCAGCAGATCTGCAGTGTCCAAGAACAGGGATGATGCCCCCTCCTTTGCTACTTTGTTTCCTGGACACACACACACACACAACCTATTTACAAAACAGTATAGCTCTTCCTGACAACTCAGCATTTACAATAGACTATTTAAAAATGTCGGCAATTCCCGACGTAATGAAAGTTAAATTCAGCAAATGGTAATAGAGTGAGTGACTATCCATAGGCAAAAAAAAAAATTTAAAAAACATTAAAAAATATTGGACCTCAACCTAAACCTTGTATTTTATGCAAAAAAAAAATAACAGAATGGATCAGAGGCTTAAATGTAAAACGTAAAACTATAAAACTTGCTGTTTTAATGCACGATCCTAAATCAAGCAAGAGTTGCAGAATTTGAATGCCCAGAAGGAATTTCCAAATCGTCTAGCTCCTTCTCTAGCTGCAGGAATATTAATTAACAGGGAATGATGTCAGCTCCGGGGTGTCCTTTCAGCCAAGGTTACCCAGCCCAGAATCTGTAAGGCAAGACCACCAGTGGTACCTCAGCCACCAAATCTAAGACCGGGAAAATCCTGATTCCCGAGTCATCTCCCCCAGTCTCATGCCTACTGAAAAGACCTTGTCTGTGCCCTTGACCTCCTAGTATCGTGGCTCTATCCCCGCACTGGGAAGCTTTCTGGACCATCGTGGGGGAGCACGTGGGTCTGTAGAGACAGGCAACGTTAGGGTCAACCTGTTTCTCCATCTCCTGCCAACCCCAGTTGACAAGTCAGTGTAACTGTGGCCACTTTGCAACATTGTGGATGAGAAAACGACCCCCTTGTGGGTCTTTCGAGATCTTTCCAGGAGATCCGGATACAGTGTCTCGTCGGGTATATTTCTTATGACACCTGGGTGTCATAAATTAACATTTGCATCGCTATGGGCATAAATCCACACCCCGTTCCCTGCCTGACCTATGGCTTTACACTGTACCGGAAGATCAATATGCTGGTGATCAATACAAGTTTGTTGAGAAGAATGACTAATTATGCAAATCTCAGCATCCTTCCATGTGCTCATCATACACAGGGCAGGTTGGAGTTGTTTTCTGTAATTATGAGAAGGTGCCGCCGAGTTATTTTGTTAATTATTTCCACTTGATGGCCTGATTAGGAAAATTGCTCACTTTGTTTCTTTTCTTTTTTTTTTTTTTGCATAATGCTCTATTATGAGGAACAATTACTGGTGCCCGAGCCCCGGTCCCTGGCTCAGCACTCACCTCCCAGCGAGCCTGGCCTTGCCGGCGTCCGGCAAGATTTTAAGTTCGGCTGCTTGGTTTCAAGCCTCTCAATTTGAAGGATCTGTTTTTCGAGATGGGTGCGGGTGAAGCCTCTGACACGGGGGGTCGACACACTGCTTCGTGTCTGCTGGTCGCCCCCTCGTGCACCCCCGTTCGGGGGATGTCGACGTCCTCTCTGCCGACCCCGAACCCTGCCCCGGCCTTGCCGGACGTGACCTTGGCCTGACCTTGCCCTCTGGAGCTTCCAGCACGGACAGGGGAGAGCTGGCCTCACCCCACAATCAGGCCTGGCCCATGACGGACCCAAATAAATGTAAGAATCGACCACAAGGTGTAGAAAAGCTGTTTTTAACCAGAAGGCAGAGCGATCTTCCTGAAGCCCTCAAATTTATTTGAAACGTTTAGCTTCCTTATCCTCCCCTTTGCCAAAATATTGTGTAACGTATATACATATATAAAGTAGACACATAGACACATATAATTATAGGTATATACCTTTTTTTAGCATATACATAAATATAGATATACACACACCATTCACAAATATATGTAGATATATTTGTGTGTGTATATATACACAAAAGGTTGACTAGGAACTAGGAAATTTGAAGCAAATAGATACCTCAGAATTTAGTTAAAAGAAAAACAAATAATGTAATCCAGTTGTCATTTTATGCAATGATGAGAAATTTAGGGAAAGAGAATTCCTGTCCCGGCTATTGTATTAACCTTTAGACCCTAGCTTTCATTGACCTCAGTTCCGTCACTTAGCACTCGGTAGGATGGCGTCACTGCTGAAGCTGTAACGGGCATTATGTTCTGGAAACAGACACTTTATCTTTAATCCAAGGGATGTTGTATTCGTCTCCTGTGGCTGCCAAAACTGCGTGGTTTCCACCAGTGGGAATCTATTCTCTCCCACAGCCCGGAGTCCAGAAGTCGGAGATCCAGGAGGGGACAGAGCCCCACGCTCCCTGACGGCTCTGCGGGGCGGTCTGTGCCTGCCCCTTCCTGCTTCTGGCCTCGGCCTGCAGCCCTTGGCAGCCCTGGGCTCACAGATGCGTCACCCAGCCACGTGGCCGCCACCCCCACCCTGTGCCTCCACATCACCCCCCCTCTGTGCGTGTCCGTGTCTGTGGCCACATGTCCCCTTTTCATAGGGACATCAGCCAGTCCTGTTGGGTTGGGTCAGGGCCCACTGTTGACCTCATCTTAACAAAGGGAGGAGACAAGAGAGTTAAAATGTGAGTCAAACACAGACACTGAATTTCCTGAGCACGCCGGGTCCCTCTCGTGCCTTTGCGCCGTCTTTCTCAAGCCCGCTCTGTCTCGTCCTGCCCTTCCACGTCCCCCTCGCTGTCCCTCGCTCTCTGCCTCTGAGAGGAGACCACGCTCTGTCCGTGGAGTGTCCCCCTTTCCTAAGAAACCCTCCTTCTGAGTCTCACTTTGGCGCGCGTATTGAAGTCTCCTCTCCGTGCGGGGCTTGGTCTCCCCGCCCCCGACTCGGGGAGCTTTGCCCTGTCCTGTGTCTGTCTCTCCAAGGTCACCTTGTCTCCACACAAGGTTGCTTTGTGAGCTTCTGAAGCCTGGCCTTCAACATTTTGGTGGGGAAAGAACCCAATTCCGTCTATAGCATCCATTCTAAACGGAAAAATCAAGGATGTCTCTTTGAAGCATTATGTCATGCAGTTAAGGTGGCTGCCCACGAAGTGTTCCAGGTCTGGTCTGCATTTACAAAAAAAAAAAAACAAAAAACAGATTTAAAAAATATAGAATAATTACATTTTTAACCTCATAGTTTTGGAAATAAACTGTTCTTGTATTAGATTATGAAATGGAAAAGCTGATATTTGCTGTTTATTCAAAGATAAAGGGCAACGGGAAAGAAAAGTATAAAATTTTGTTCGCAATATTTCTCTAAGTTTTTATCCCAAGGGCATAGGAAATAGAGTCCATAATGTTGCAATAACTATGTATGGTGTCAGGGGGCGCTAGACTTATCGGGGTGATCACGTTATACGTTATATAATTTTCTCATCACTAATTTGCACACCTAATACTAATATAATATGGCATTTCGAATATAATTGGAAAACAACTTTAATGACATTTTTATCTCAGCACCCGTGTCTCTTTGCCCCCACAATCCTCCACCCTTGGCCCTTCACCCAGTAAGACTGACAGCGGGAGCATTAAGTGCCATTAGTAACTGTATTTTACCATGATCAGGTAGAACGGAGGTGTGCCCATGGTGAGTGCGTGCTTTCGGGTGTGGCTCTGGCTGGAAGCAGCCATAGCTGGCTCCCAAGCGCACGGGGTGTCCTCTGCTCTGCAGTGGCCGGGTGCCCTTGTGCTGGCTCCCGCCTCGTGGCAAGTGTCCCCGTCATTCCAAGCAGAGCTGTGGCCACACCCCCATGGGTGGCTCTGTTTTACAAATGGCCTTATTTGCGACATGGGCTGTAGAGAACACTTCGTTAAATTGTCTTAATTTTAGTAGAATAGGTGGCATTGCTTAGGGATGTATATTTCTAAAAAGGGAGATATCTGTATTCTATTTACATGGGTTCTCTCTCTCTCTCTCTCTCTCTCATGCCTTCTAGATAATAAATCAATTTTTTAAAATAGGCGTTTTCCTTGTGAATGAAATCCTGCATGCGATATTTCTGTGCATCCACAGAGTAAAAACGGGACGCCGTCACCATTTGATGTAAAAAATGCCTCCCCAGTCTCCCATCAGCCACCGCCTGGCAAAGTCAGAAAAGGGTAAAAAAAAAATCACTCAGGCAGCGCCTCGGATGCCCCCTGGACACTCCAGCCTCGTTAGTGTCTAAGGTTACAGAGAAAAAGAAACGGAACACTGCGGTTGCCACGGAGACGTCCAAATGCTGTCAACACCTCTTGCTCTAATGGTGACAAATAGTACTTATTACATCAGGACTAATTTCATCGGCTTCTGCTCAGATAAAGATACTTAACCTTTCCTGATAAAATTATGTCATTATAATTACTGAGTGAAAGACCTTATTAGGCCGCATCCCGAGCCCAGAGATGCACGTTTTCTCGAGGTTTATCACATATTATATCGATGGCGTCTCTGAAAGCAGGCTCTCTCTGCAGACCTTTCGCCGCGGGGACAACGTGCCGCCATGAGGCTTCAGGTTTTGTGGCTGCCTCGGCTGCGAGGGGAGAGAAAGGGTGGCTTCTGCGGGTTGTGGCTGAGCATCCTGAATACATCGCAGGAAGCTTTAAAAATGAGGCTTTGCACGAAGCCTTTGAACCCATGTCCTGTTGAGGAAAAAAAAAAGAAAATTGCCACTCGCTCCCAGCGTTGATTTAATTTGACATAAACATGCTCTTGGGGGCGGAAGCAAATCTGACTGGCTTCCAGTGTGAAAATAAAACGTAGAATCTGTTCTTGGAGTTCTTTGTACACAGAACTTGTCTCTCATCCTCACGTCACAGAAACGGGCACATGAATCAGATTCGCCGAATGATCCCGTGGCTAACCGCTTGCTGTTGGAGAACGAGGTTCACGTCCCGTGGAGAAACGCGACATTATCTAGGATTGGACGTTTTCATCGCTCGAGAATCACTGTATTTCGTGAATGGACATACCACTACTCAAAGCAGAGTGCTGTCCACAGAATGATGTCATTTGTTTTCAAAAAAACGATTGACGTACTAGAGTGATACGAAAATAATAATAAGAGCGAGATATTTCGCGGCACACTTTGGGGGTCCAGGTAGGACTGTGACCCACGAGTTACCTCGAGGTAAACGCTACTGCAGCTGCAAACACCCACCGGCGAATATTCTCGGGGCAAACGAGAAACGGGTGACAATAAGACTTTCTGTCCGTGCACATGAACTTGAAATAGCCAAACATGTCCCACGCCTTTGGGACTGTGAGGGCGTGTGCCCAATAAGCAAGACGGGAAATGTTGCCTTTTGAATGCCAGCTCCATGGGACTGGAGGCCCTAGAGCCGAGGGCCAGTGGAGGTCCCGTCTGGGCTCACCAGACGGCGGTGTAGAAATCGATTAGTCATAAGTGCCACCGGCGTGCGCGGGGCAGCTGTTAGTGGACACAGCCATATTGCCACCCCTGGAGTAAGTCCAAGGAAAGAGAGAGATGACGACGATGGTGTGGAAGGGGCATTTGTGGTGCCACAGAACCTGTCCAGCCTTCTCCGCGTGTGTCTCACGCCCAGAGCCGTCCCATTCACAGCTGTTCTCACGCAAGGAGACCACGGCCTCGGCGGGTTTCTCCCACGGTGGCAGACGGGCAGCTCTGCCAATCTCTGACGGGCCTCCCCCTTTTGCAGGGGACACAGGAGCAGACGGGGGTCGTCCCCCACAGAGCTGTGGCTCCGGGCTCTGTCACTGGCAGAATCATGAGTCATTCACCTTTAGAATCCACGTACTTTTCATTTCCTTCCGATAGGGATTTTGTTTCCCCAAAATCTTTGTATTCTTCTTGTAACTAGGATTTGTTAAGCACAGTGGTTATTATTTGCTGAGTTATACTGCATTAACCTAGAACCACAGCAGAAATACCTGGGTGGCTATTATCGCTTAATTTTACTCTGTAACAGCATGATAAAAATGTGAGTTATTTACTTTCTGATATAGTCACCTTTGTGGCGTTACACACCTCCTTATTTTTCTTGTTTTCATGAACTATCAAACTCAATAAGATAGTAGAAACGTCCATTAACTTACGTTCACGTTTCTAAAATGAATTCCGACGTGTTTTCTGCTAGACCCAGAAATCCACTGTTTCTTTGCAACATCTTTACGATTTTAAAAATTGATTTTAAAAATCAATCCCTTCCGTCTTTAAAAGGACGTTTCATCAGAAAGAACCAAATCTGTATGAATTATTACATTGTGATCATAAAAAAACGCAAGCAAAGATGAAATAAAAATATCCGCTTAATTCTTACAATTTTACAATGCTAATAAAAGTGATTTTAGGAAATGACCCAAATGGAATGATCATACAGGAAATAAAAACACAAACACGAGAGTTATATGTGTAATCAAATGCTTCCACCACATCGGGCACTTGTGCAGATGACGGAATATTAGATTGAGGATTCTGAAGAAGCATTAAGCATTTTGGAACTCTTTCATTTACCCATCCTATTGCAGTTAGTTCCAGGAGAAGTTCTCAAATTTTTATATTAAGCAGCTTTTTTTTCCCAGAAAAAAAAAATGCTCATTAAATAATGATATCATACATGTATAAACATTGCCTTCTTTGCCTTTCAGAAAAATCCTGAATTTCTTCTGAGAGCCTCTCACTCTAGCATCCAGCCACTAGAGAGTACTATAATACTATACCCAGATACCATCAGCCAGGAAATACTCTGATTTTCAATATGGCATCTTTATTATTTTATTTTACTAATTCAAGCAGTTCAGTTGACCTTAATATAAATCCCCATCATTTTCTCTGCAAATCGCTAAATACGATTTCCCCCACCCCCAAATCCTGAAAACAGTTATTTTTCATTTTGATCTTTATCTTGGCATAGAACATATGTTTCAGGCCTGTCTCCATACTATTTATCTGCTTATTTTGGCAAAACAGCAACATTGATGCAAGAAAGGATCAGAGGAGTGTTCGCTTTGTTGATGAGACGTACATTCAGGAAGCATTTGGTAAATACCAAGACCCCACCAGACGTGAGATGCTACTGAGCCTTTCTCTGCAGATAATGGCAAGGAGGCTTTACCCTCCGAAAATGACAAAGCACACGCAGGCAGATGAAGACATGACCTTGGACTCAGCGTGGTCAGCCAGGAGATTGGGGCAGACCCGGAAGTCTGCCCCGGGGAGAAGCCGGCATAGGGCAGGGCGGTCAGGAGAACCAAGAGAAAAAAAAAAAAAACAGGGAAGTGGGAGGGGACTCGCCTTGAAGGACAGGGATGATTGACGTGTTAAACCCAAGCTGCAGTTCAGAAAAAGAGGATGACCCCCAACGTCCAGTCAAGACAGGACTCTTCAGGTTATAGGTGAAATAGAGCGTGCCAGTCGTCTTATTAAAAAATATGTTTGTTTGCAGCCTAGAAAGATTGACAGGTGAATTGGATGGTGAATGACCTCTCAGGCCAGTTTTAGGAGTTTGAAGACAATCCTTCAAGCTGGAGGGTCTCAACCTTTTTTTCACCTAAAAAAAAAAAAGGAAAGAAAACCCAAGCTATAAAATACATGTCATTAATAAAAATGGATAATATTATGCAACCTAAATACATATGCAAATTTTATTTGCTGATTGTATCGTATCTCAATAAAGCCGGAAAGAAAACAAGTGGATAGTATGACAGTAAAGCATTAATAGGGCCATGCCCTCGTGGAGGTGGGGTGCAGGTGTTCTTAGGAATCGTGTTGGGGTGCAGGGAGTGTGGCGACAGAAAGTGGCTTATGCAGTGTGAGAAGGTCTTCCAGATGGGTCTCCGCCCTCCAGGGAGCATCCGGGAAGGGTGCCTCTTGGTCATTTCCCTGCCCTTATCTAGACTCGGGCTGTTGTGCATTTCGGAGCTCACTTTTCTCCAGGACCCGAGCAGCTTCCTGGTTCAGCCGGGCCTGGACCAGTTCCCGCATCCTTCAGATTTTCTATTACTCATCACACAGTCTCCAAATCAGTGCACCCCACGACCCCGTGTCTTTGCAAACAGCTGGTCTGTCTCCCTGGTGTCCTGCCCTGCAACCATCTCTAGTTCTAGGCAGTTCTTCGGTTTCTCCATCATTCATCATCCCTTTCCTCTTCAAATATGTGTAGAAGTCGGTCTATTGACTGCGTTTGCAGTATGAGTAATCTAACAGTGGTACCTACCACCTCCTGGAGAGTCGTATTAAGGACACCGTGGATGGCGATACCCTTTCATATTCTGACGTGTCACACTGCCATTTGTTCTAGAATTTGAGTCCAATACCGTCTGCTTTTCTTTTTTTATAATACCTATTATAAAATCGTGACTTCCTCACTTAATCATAATTACAAGTCTTCGGTTAGGAAAACTTGATGTCTTTTTTTTATGATAATGTTTAGTATCAATGTTAATAACTAAGTTTTATTGAGCACCTAACATATACGAAACGCATCCAGATCAAATTCTAGGTGCTTTCTCCTTCTCCCGAGTAGATTTTTCTATGTGCCTATAGACTTGACTCTGGAAAAGTGTTTACGAGTACATCACAAACCCTGCCACGTGGAACTGTGGGTACATCTTATTAAGGATGAGAAAATTTTACTTCAGTTACTTGAGAATAGTTATACGCTGAATAACGCTGGAACTTTTACATATTTCTTCCTTTCTTCCTCCCATTTCTTGATAAATTTCTTGCTTTAGCGTTTGGGCATGATGGTTTACCTGCCACTCCTCAGAACACTTTGCAGCCTTAGGCAGGTTCATGCTGGCAGGCAAGTAACTCGTCTGAGGTCTTTTCTGCACTTTGAATGTCATAATCTGTGATTTTTCAAGGCACCCCTATATTGCTAGCTGAATCCATGCATTTCAGACTGCCGGATGCAACCCATTGTTGGGTTATCGAATAAGTTGAATATTTCAAGATGAGCGTTAAAGACAGAATAGAGGACGGGATAGAGTAGGACTCTCAAGAGTGTATCTCCAGTAGAAAGAGTAAGGTGTGTACAAACATTTCGCATTCCCTCCAGTCACAGAAGAGGCCCAGTTGTCTGGCTTCCTCTCCAGCCCGTTTTAACGGTAGTTATTCTAGGAGCTACGGAGTCCTATCTAGTTCTGATTTTGGTTTATGTTTCCCTAATGATGATATTCAGCGTTTTTTAATATCCTCACTGGTCATCCATATATGTTCTTGGATAAAATGTCTGCTTAAATATTTTAGACATTTTTAATTGGGATATTTGTCTTCTTACTTTGATTTCTAAGCATTCTTTATATATACTAGATACAAGTCCTTTATCAGAGATATGCTTTGTAAATATTTTCTCTTCATCTGCGACCGGACTCTCCATGTTCATAATAGTGATTTTGGAAGAAGAAAGTGTTTTAATCATGAGGAAATTTATTTTATTAATATTTTTTTCTTTTATAGTTTATTCTGGGTCCTAGATAAGTCGTTTTGCACATGGATAGACACATTGCCTAGCACTATTTTATAAAGGAAATTTTTTTTTCTCATTGAATTATCAAGATACTTCAGTGAAAAATCAATTGATGATATATGTGTGGGCCTATTTCTGGAATCTAGTCAGTTCCTTTGACCTATATGTTTATCTTTATGCCAATAATATAGTGTCTTGGTTGCATAACTGTATAATTGGTCTGAAATCAGGCAGTCTAAGACCTTGAACTTCATTCTTATTAAAAGTCATTTCAGCTATTCTCTATCTTTTGAATTTCCTTACGCGTTTCAGAATTAGCTTGTCTGTAGTCCGCTGGGATTATGATTGGAACTGTGTTATATCTAAGCATGAATTTAGGAATAAACCCTTAAACCCTTCAGCCCCCCAGCCCAGGTGACACCACGGGGAGCAGAGACCAGCAGGAAACTGCCCTCCCTGCTCAGCTACCTGTCCCAAAGTGTCACGAGCCACAAACCACTGCTCATCTCAGGCACTACGTTCCAGGGGGTTCGTCACGCATCTACTAGGAACTGTTGAGTAGACACAGCCTTTCCACGTGCGGCCTGAGAACCTCAGATATGCTCTTAAACCTGAGGCCGCCATCCTGGGCACACAGCGTCTGCGAGGCATACGCAAGTGAGCACCTCTGCCAGCCATCACCCAGGGGCATGTCGCACAACTGTCCTGCTGTAGGAATAAAAAGGCCCAGAGAGGAATCTGCACACCCAGCTCACCAGCGAAAACAAAACCTGCAAAACATCCATCTCCATAAATCACTTAACGGACTCTTAGGATGAAAGAACCCTCCAGCAAGAGCTGACACCAGTTAAGACCGTCGGAGGTTGGAGGTCACGTCAGAACCAGGAGGGAGGGGTTCAGTTTTCAGACTGTCACTGTCCCTCATTAAGTGCATCCCTGAAAACGGGATGTGATGCTCAGAGGTGACCTTCTAGCATCCTTCACACTGAGCCCCGAGCTTTTTTGCTGTGAAATATCTCACAGCCAACATTTTCCTTCATATCGTTGGTGAATAACTTTTCAGTCCCCGAGAGCTTGTAGTGCCCATTGTAAGGACCGGAACAAACCATGTCTAATTCTGACCACACCCGTCTTGCCAGGGGGCCTGAGACTCCAGCCTGCGAATCGTCTTCAGACATAGTAGCCGCCTATCCTTCCCACCGTCCCCACGCTGGGTCACAACGGTCAGTGCTGGTCCTGGGTCCAGGCTCAGCATCCTTCCTCATCTTCTTTATTTGAATATATTCTTCACTAGTGTTTCTTTACCTTTTTCCTTGTGTGTCCCCACTTTGGGCAGTCAGATGGCCCAGGGCTTACATTTTCTGTGGCCCTTGGTAGCAGTGCGAGCCTCCTTTCAAGCACGGTGTCTTGTGCTGTGGGTGGCGGTGTCGTCACCAGCACTGTGCACACAAACCCACCAAGTGGCCAGAAAGCCTTGTAAAGAACTGGGTTCCTTCACGAAGATCCTTGCAGGACAGTGTGGCACCATCGGGCGACTCAACTGGCTCTGGTCCGCACGTGGAAAGGCTGTGTCTACTCAACAGTTCCTAGTAGATGCGTGACGAACCCCCCCGGAACGTAGTGCCTGAGATGAGCAGTGGTTTGTGGCTCGTGACACTTTGGGACATGTAGCTGAGCAGGGAGGGCAGTTTCCTGCTGGTCTCTGCTCCCCGTGGTGTCACCTGGGCTGGTGCTGAAGGGTTTAAGGCAGCCTTCCCACTTGTCTGGAACCTCTGCCAATAACTCAGATGGCGAAGCGCACTCACGTTTGGGGCCTCACTTCTTCACGTGACCTTTGTTTTTGTAAGGAACATGTCATTTTTTATGGTCTCCCTTCCTCATGGCCTCTTCCCCTCATGGTAGCTTACCTTCCCTCACATGGCAGCTGGATTCTACCTGAACCAAGGTAAAGCACACAAGACCTTCAGAAGGATGGCTTTGAAACGCCTATGATGTCACCCGTGTGCCATTCTTTTGAACAATTCAAGTCACGAGACCATCCCAGGGTTAAGGGGCGGGGCCATAGACTCCGCCCCTCAAATCTGGAGTTCAAGATGAGGTCACATCACAAAGGGAGTGTTGACATGGAGAAGCCTGATTCATTGGGGACCATTTGTAACGTGTGTCACGGAAGCTTATCCCGAGACTGCACAAGTGATTATAATTCTAGGTCACGATAAACAGCACAACTTCTAAATTTAAACGTAACTATTGTACACAGATACAAGGATAAGGTGATAAGGTGACTCTCTGACTCCACTTAAATGGGTGAAGGGCCTCTGTCACGTTTCCCAAGAGTCCCCTTTGCTTGGTGCTCTGGGGTATCAGTGTTACATAGTAGGAAAACTGTCTTTTTACTTGGCTGCTGCTTCTAGACTCTCGGTACCTGAAGGTAAGGGGCCATCTGTCCTAGTCTTCTGTGTATCTCCCACCTTGGGCATGAACTCCTGTTCTAAAAGGATGACCTGTTCCCTAAATGAAAATGAATAATTCTTTAATAATACGTATTTACTGCTTTAGTAATATGTATTGAATACGGAACAAAATTAGAATTCTTACTGTGCCTAGGTTAGGTTATTTTTCACATCTCCTAGAAGGTAGACCTACTATGCCTAGTTAATGTATGGGTGGGGAATGCAGCTAAGACTGTTCTGTTGCTTCCATGTCACATACAGTCACCTCCTGTGACTCAGAAAGTTCTGGCAAGGCTCCTCTTGAGCTGAATGACAGTCGGGGCTGAAATAGCATTCCTTTCTGTGATTTTATTCTGCCACATGAAATAAGAGTGCTTATGTGCACGGGGCATGCCTGCGGACCTCCCAGAAATCAGTCAGCCTGGGGGAGAGGACCCATTCATTAAATCTAGTGGAAGTGTTTACGAATCATGCGATGTCAGGAGTACAAATCAAAGAGACTCTGTAGATGGGGACAGCATAACAAGCTCTCATCACGGAGAGCCCACACCTTCCTCCTCTCGTTCTCCTGTTCCCAGCCGGGCATACAGAGCCCAGCAGATAAGGAACCGTGTTTGTTCAATGGAGTTTAAGCAATGGTAGAGCTTTCTAAAGAGGAATTCTAAACATCAGATTCTTCCCCATGTTATCTGTTGAAATGAAGGACGATTCACAGAGCAGATTTCTGGGCACAGGAAGCACTTTGAAAATATGTGGCATCAGAAGGGGCCTGAGCTGTATGAAAGAAGCTCTTTGTTTCCAAGGAAACGCCCAAAGCCTGGTGCTCAGCCTGCGGTCTCTGGTCCTCAAGAGTCCCCGTGAGCACGCAATCGTTTCTGACGAATGGAGAGACCAGGTCTTGGGATCTCACCTGAGAAATTTTACCCAATAACACATTTCCTCTAAAAGATCGACAGCCTTTTCTGTTTTTGTTCACAGAATCTGAATGGTTACGATAAGTTTAATGTGCAAATCCTTTCCCTCTCGCGAGTCATGTGAATTTCTGGAACTTTTTTCAAATGTAAAGTGTTTTGCAGCTGCATCTTCTTTAGGCCGCAGATGAATCCCTTCGAAATTAACCCTCAGGAAGACAGGTCTCAGGGGATGTGTTGTGAACTCCCGTTCACAGAAGACAAGAAAGATGTAAGCTCGAGGTCTGAGGTAACGTGAGGGAGTCAGCATGGGGAACCGAAGGCCACCTCAGAGCTTCGCCACTCCTGTGTGTGGGGTATTATAACTGTTTACGTCCCACCAAAATGCACATGTTGGAACGTAACCCCCAGTGGAGTAAGATTTGGAGGTGGGGCCTTTGGTAACTTGTCATGAGGATGACGCCCTCATAAATAGGACAAGTGCCCCATAAAAGACACTCCAGAGAGTGCTCCCCTTCCTCCATATGAAGACATAGCAAGAAGCCGGCCATGTATGCACCGGCAGGAATCAGGCCCCCACCAGAGACTGCCTCTGTAGGGACTCTGATGTTGGATTTCTAGCTTCCAGGACCATGTGAAATAAATGTGTGTTGCTTATAAGCCAGCCACCCAGTCTGTGATTTTTTGGTTATAACAGCCCTAATGGATGGAGACATTAGAGAATTAAATTAGATAATCTATGCATGGTACTTGGCACAATGCTTATCAGGTAGTTCAAAAAATCGTAGCCTCAGTGATGGTGATGGTGGTGTTGATGGTGATGGTGATGATGATGATGATGATGGTGTTGATGGTGATGGTGGTGATGATGGTGGTGGTAATGATGATGGTGATGATGGTGTTGATGGTGATGATGGTGGTGGTGATGATGATGATGACGATGGTGCTGATGATGATAGTGGCGGTGATGGTGGTGTTGATGGTGATGGTGATGATGACGGTGGTGGTTATGATGATGATGATGATGGTGATGATGATGGTGGTGGTAATGATGATGGTGATGATGGTGTTGATAGTGATGGTGGTGATGATGATGGTGGTGATGGTGTTGATGGTGATGATGGTGATGATGTTGGTGGTGATGGTGGTGATGGTGATGATGATGATGACGATGGTGCTGATGATGATAGTGGCGGTGATGGTGGTGTTGATGGTGATGGTGGTGATGATGATGATGGTGTCGATGATGATAGTGATGATGATGGTGGTGTTGATGGTTCCCAGTCAACCACACTGGAAGTTTAAAAAGTCGCAGTAGAAGTATCTGGGGCCCTCACTCACCGGTATCTTCCTCACGTGAATCCCATAGCCATTTCAAGTTGAATATTTTACTCACGATAAGCACCTGTTTCTGGAACATACCGATAGACACAGAATATAACTGACTTCTCACCAGTATATTTTTCAGCTGAGAATCTCCCTTGTCACTCAACTGAAACCACCAGACCAAATCAACGCCATCCTCGGTCTGGGAAATCATCCTTACCTTTGTGAATTAATGAGTGCTAAACCAGATCTAACTAAATTTAGCTCATTCCCAAGGATGGAATTTTGGAGGGAAAGTTGACAGAATTGTGAAGACTCCCTTTTCTCTTCTCTCTGTTATAAGTGATACTCAGCGCAATTTTGTTAGGCCGTTATTGGCCATTTCAGCATCTTTTAACATACTTTTATGAACTAAACATATATTTCAGAATTTGAATATAAGTTGTCTTTGGTAAGATGTGTCAGCCATGTTTATTAAGTAAAGAAAATCTCTCTAATAAGTTAACATTTAAAATGGTAAACATCCCCATGATCAGGAAGTCATCTCTGTCTGTGTTGATCAGAAGCTTTGTGAGGTTCCCTGGATTTGGGAGCCTGGCCAAAGTATGTGACAGACACACGGGCACCAAGATACAACTTGCCCTCCACTCATGGCTCAGGAGGGGTTTCAGAGAGAGCGTCGTGATCAGGTTGGACATTCTGAACTGATGGCTGCCAGAGTGTAAGGGCTCAGAGTGATATTGGAGACTTTTAATAAGAATTGGTAAATGGTGAGGACATGCAGCCAATCACACAGTAAATGCCAGTATCCACCCACCCCATCCATTCCCCCATGAGGGCCCCTGAGTGAAAAATAAATAAATAAATTGCAAACACAAAGTATTTTTAATAGAATTTTGTCCAGAGTAATATTTTCATAAAATTGCTTTATTGCTTGTTTTCTTTGTGCTCATTAATACAAAGGAAAAATAAAACTGATAGAAAAGTCTTGATATTTCTGAGTTTTTGTCCTCTTTAAGTTTTATGATTTAAGAAAAAGAAAGCAAAGAGAAGTTTCAAAGAATTTCAAAGAAATTGCAAAGACGACTATGAAATCTATTCAGAAATCTCCAACTTGTATTATTAAACCAATTATAAGTTATTTTAGTGGTCCTTAAATATGACCTTACAAATTGCTCTCAACCCTTTCAACCTAAAAAAAAGATTCTTAACAACTTCCGGATAGAAAAACGAGCTTTGTTTTAAAGCCAGAGAGACTAAAATTTTTATGAAAAAATAAAATAAAATTCTGAAAGTGTAAATGGACCTGATCTCTGAAGAGAGAAATGAATTTTTTATCTTCAGATATGACTTGTATTTCATTTAAACAAAAATAAAAATAAAACAGAATATCCCAGCATAGCCACTTCTCAAGTTAAAAATACGGAGCCACATCAAATTATTTTCGGGACCAACCCAGAAAGGAAAGGGAGGAGAAATTTCAAATATAATCATTACCATTTCTTACTGGAGTTAGCATTTTTATTAAAAATCTCATCTTTCCGCAAATTAGACTAAGTGGACTCAATATACTTGTTATCAACTATTAATAATAAGCATCCTTTGAACCCTCCAATTTCACGACATAAAAACGATCTAATTCTGCCTTTTCTTTCGTTTAAATTTGCCTGGGGGTCCCCTTGGAACATAAGTGATACATATTAAAGCTCCTGGGATTGAATGATTTTTAAATCTCTCTCCCTCCTGGATTACCTGTCTCTCTCTATCCATATCTCCTCATCCATCCTAAGCCTCCCCAGTTACACACACACACACACACAGAACTCGTGTGCCATTGTTTCTGTAGTTCTGTGTTGGACATCCTCTCCCTTATCCTTTCAGTGAAATTTATCCACTTTCAAAACCTGAGCCCAGGGTAGAGTGCCCCCTGCCACCCCATCCTCCTCTGGGAAGAGAAGGCTCTGGCCTCCTCTGCACTCCCTCCCATGCATATTTCTGTCTGAGCAGGGATTTGCATTTCCATCTCCTTTTGGGGTGCCCCCTGGGCCGAGACTAAGTCCTGGATGCCTCTGATCCAATGGTCAGGTCTGGATGGGGTGTCTCATTCTCTGTCCTAGCTGGGGATCAAGCCCAGCGGGCTCACATGACCTGAGTCTTCCTTCCAGTTATGCGACCTCACGGAGCCTCATGGTCCTCCTACCGCTCACGAGTGTGTTGGGGGATTACATGAAGTGATGCATGAGCCTGGAGCACAGTCTTCAGTGAGGGTCCCCCCTCTTCTGTCTGAGTGCAGGGGACATACAGCCTCCCCGCTGTCCTTAGACCCCAGGTGGATGGCCGCTGGGTTAAACCTCTCCACTACTCTGTCGTGGAAGTCAATCCTAGTCTATTCTAATTATTCCCCAATTTAATGTCTTTCTTTAGAAAGGTGTAGGTCTGGTCCCGGAAACTTACAGGATCCAGTTAAAGAAGTAATTAGAAATATGAATAAAAATCTATGTGGAGAGTTTTGTTTTGTTTTAATTATAAGAGCGAAATATTAGAAGCAGCCAAGAGCAGAGAGGTTAATTATTGTATATCCACCCAATGGATTATTACATGGTGTTAAAATGACGTATTAAAGGTTTTTAGGGACAGGAAATCATTCAGGGTTTAGCAGCATTCATACAATAAATATTGAGTACAAATAATATCAAGTAAAAGAAAGTGAATGCAAAGCTATTTAAATAACCACACGATCTCAATTATCAGAATCCACATACATAAAGTATAGAAGGGAATATGCAAAAATGGTAGTTAACTGCTGGTCAGTGGTCATCTGCTCTTCCATCTTGCTGATGGACATATGAGGGACTTACTTATATTTTATTCTTTACAATTTCTTTATGTTCAGATTTCTCACACCGTGCCTATATTTGCAATAAAATGTCATTTTAAAACTCCTACAAAAATGAAAATATGGATTTCTATATACCCTGATTTTTAAATGAGTGCTGATAAACATATGACTTTAACAAATTTTTTCTCAAGCTAGAATTTTCCTTGTATTTTCTCCTGTAAAATATAAGCTCCCAAATAGCTGGGCATGTATGTCTTTCCGTATTTAAATCTCAGCTCACTTCTCGGTTGAAATCCATTCATTTTTTATTTTTTTTGTAACTGATACTTATGGGGTGTCCCTCCGTGCCAGAGGTAACGTGCACAGGTCCCCGGAGCGTGTCACACGGTGAGGGGGACATACCAGCTTCCTCGGGTACGGCTTCAGGAGAGGGCGATGGGGAGAAACCCGTTTGTTCACTAAGCTGTATTCCTCTGAACTTGAACTCTGCAGGTCTGAGGGCATCCCAGGCCTTTCATCCGGGGAGTCTCTGATGGTCTCCGCCTGAAGTCACACACAGCGGGCATTAAACGTGGCCTGACACTCCACGCAAAGGGAGCAGCCTGAGTGACAGCAGACGAAGGCTCTCATGTTCAATGCTGTATTTATCATCCCGTGGCTCTTTAATGCTTGGTTGTGGGGTGGCAGATTTTATTGTATTTTGAATTTTTATATTTTTTAAATGTATTTTTTTTTGGTCATTGTTGTTATTAAAGATTGACCCGGTAGCTCACCGAAGATGGGTACGTCTCAAGGACAGAATCTGCTGGCAGAGCTCATGGCGTACGTGCTTTCTTGGTCTTAACTGTGCCAGGCTTTGAAGTCCCACTCAGTCACAGCCATGGCTTCTGAGGGTCTCTTTGCTATGGTGCTGTCATCTCTTCGGCTGCATTTCGTGGAGTTGGCGAGATCCTGGGGAAGCAGCTCCGTGTTTGGGGGGACCCAGAGTTTCCTCCGTCCCACCCAGGGCTGCTCTCTCTCCCCAAGTTCCAGACGCATCACACATTCTCCATCCTGGAATCTGGGGTGCTCTGAGGACTTGTGATCTCTCCTTCCTGGTGGCGGAAGGGTACTTAAATTCACGTGATCTTCGTTTTCTAAGTTTTATCGGCGTAGTTGCTTTTAAAAAATAGTTGCAAGTTCATAGTCTACAGGAGTATTATGTCCTAATCTACTCTTGTTCTGTAACTGTTTTTGTTCAAAGCTCCTCTTAATGAGTACGTAGACCTTGGTGGGGCTAATGGGCACAGGTCTGCAGTGTCCACCTGCACGGGGCGCCCACCGCATGTGAACCCTGCTCACCTGGCAGCGGCCACTCAGGTGACCGCGGCTCCCTGGAGCTCACTCGGGAGTCGTGACCACCTAGGAAATGTTCTGTATCTCGAGGTCTTTTCCATAATAAAGTGGTTCTCTTGGAGACACTCTTTCTCCACCTCCCCTCCTTCACGAAGAACCACGGGGAGTTAGCTCACTCACACTGTAACCTTGTCCTACATGAGGTGGGCAGGGCATGGGCTGCCTGCAGAGGCTGTTACCGGCTCAAAGCGATATGGTGAAGGCCTCACCCCCTCCACATAGCTCGTAATGTGACCGCATTTGGAAATAGGTCATTACAGATGTCATCAGTTAAGACAAAGTCATACTGGAGGAGGGCAGTGCCCCTTAGCCAATACGACCAGCGTCCTTGTAATAAAAGGGAAACTTGATTATGTTTCCTATGCCAGAAACTAATATAAAATAACATTTAAATAAAAAGGAAAAAAGAGGGAAATTTGGACAGGGACACAGAGGGGACACTGGAGTCACGTGGCCATAAACCAAGTTTACGGGGCTCCCGGAAGCTGGTCAAAGCAAGGAAGGCTCGTTTCTAGAAGCTTCGGTGGTGGTGTGGCTCTGCCAAGAGCTCGATTCTGTGCTTCCGACTTCCGGAAATGGTTGTGGTGCTTGGTTATGGCAGCCCTAGGAAGCCAATGCAGGTGCCACATGGAAAGATGAAGCCAAAGGTAAAACACAGAGCAAGTGGCCCCGGCAGTCAGATCGCCAAGGACTCTCCCTCTTCGGCCATGATTACTCAGATCCCCTTTTTGTGCCTGTCAGGTGGAAGGTGAGCATTGGCGTCGGCCGGTTGGCTGTTATAGATCCTTCTGCAGTCGTGGCTGACAGACGACTGGTAGACCCCACGGTCTGTCTATACTCCAGGGCTGTGGAGGGAAAACATGAGCTTTTGACTGAACATTGAGGTGAGGCTCATACACCTGCTGATGAGGTCTGAGCATGAAACTGGGCAAGAGCAGTTAAGGGAGACTGGGCTGGACAAAACTAAAGCAAGACGCCATCGTCTCTTCTTCCCACATGGTCCTAACGCCCCCTCTCCAGGGAGATGTCACAGGGATGGGCGGCAGAGTCACACGGTGAACCGATAATAGTCGGGACTTATTCTCAATATTAGGTCATAATGATCCCCAAGATAAACAAACCCAGATCTCCGCCTCTGGCCTCACAGTCTGCCCTCTCCTGAGGAGACATTCCCTCTCATCAACTCTCTTTTCTGTCAGCCACACATGAGCTGTCTCACCCCGGTGTTCTCACAAAAATGGTAGCCATTTTGGGGGAGAGATTCTCCATCCAGTGATTATAACAGAATATATTTTCTTCTTAGAATAAGAGCTAAGAGTGCGCGTTATAACTTCTTCCATTGATCTAAGTCAATCGAACCTAGATTTCTGTTGCACGTTATCTGTGGTGACGATGGTGAGGTCCTTGTCAACTTGGTTGAGAGGGTTACAAGAGTCGGGGAATTTGACGAAGGATTTTGTTAATGTACCTGGAAAGGATTCATGTTAAAAAATCTATGATGGAAATTTAGCATGGATTTTTGTGTAATCCTTCATGTTTGTTACACACAGTGGATATCTTTAGAACAAGCCAGAAAAAAAGTGGCCCCCATTAGTTATATGTCATTTTTATAACATGAGCTTTTCCCTTATGACCCTCATTTATGCTATTTCTCTCCATGAAATATTGGTTATTTGAAAGGATATTCACTAATTAAAATTTAATATCAAGAAATGGAAAAAATATGGCTTTGGCCCTAGGCATTTGTGACGACTATGATATTCTTGCTCAAATGGCAAGTTTTCTCAACCTGACATGAGAATAATTTGTCAAAGAAGTTAAAACGACCAAAATGTATGTTGGAGAAAACCCTTTTGTGGTCTCGAGAAGAGAGAAAATTATCTTGAAACACACACAATTTCTATTCCTCCTTTATAAAAAAGGAATATCTTACTTTTATGAAACTCATGCTGAATTAGATCGAAGGAGAGAGCAAATTTACTATATTATATTCTGTGGATTTCTGAACAGTGCAGGATGCTTATACTGTATTTACTGTGAGAATTGCTCATATGAACTCATCAAAAACGAACATGTCCTACATGGATGTGTAAACAATGATGGGGTGGGAAAATGTGGGAAGAAGCAAGAGTGACTTACCCTAGAGCAGCGAATTCACACAGCCAACGCCCAGGACATCCTGGGTTTCGGTAAGACTGGCTACCCCTCTCAAGATGTGAAGTTGACAGTGCTTAGAGTTTCATCACATATTTTCGGAAGAAGACAGCCTGCCTCGTCAGTGGAGGATTGGGGGAAGGTGTGGGGCTTAAAATGGTTTTTATTCCCACGGTGTTGCTATGAAGGTTCAATAAAGTAAGGACCACAATAGTTCTGTAAATCTTTTTTTCACGTCTATCATACTAGTCGTTATTACGATGATCACTTTACACGATCGTTACCCGCTCCCAGTTCCCCGTTTACACCGGGTTCTGTGCTCGTCACTCCCTTCCGCTCCTCCTCCCTTCCTTCAAAGCTCTTGCCTTCCCAGAAACACATCCTTTGGTCACAAGGGAGGGTCTGTTATTTGCAGACTCTGTTCCTACCAATTCTGGGAAACATTCAGATATTTTTCCCCCGATATTGCTCATCTGACCTTTTTTCCTAATTTCTCTTTCTGGAATTTGAATGAGCCGTGTAGATTTCCATTTGTCCGCCAAGTCTCTCAATCTCTCTTTCATATTTAGGGGTTTTTTTTCCCCCTCTCTTTAGACAATATTCTGGGTAGTTTCTTTAGATTGATTTTACTATGCTGTGTCTACTCTAAATATTTATATCAAGGGGTTATAGTTTTCATTGCTCTACATTCTATTTCATTCTTTATCTAAATTATCTGTCTTTTTTTACGTTGTGTCCTCTTTCTGTCCGGCTAGGAATTAGCCTTTAGTAACACACTTGCCTTCAAGTTCATTACTGGCTCAGCACAGTGTGGGCAGTCGCTCTAGGGTTGTAGTAACAGTGTCTTGTTATGGAAGACAATGCCAGGCAGCGGGTTTGGCGGCAGCTGGATCTGAGGCAGCTGCTCAGAGAGCTGACATGGTCCCACGGCAGAAGGCCCTGAGGACACGGACACTGGGGCAGAAGCTCCACCCAGGCCCGTTGGGCGGGGCCGTTTGTGCAACACCCTTCACACCGCAGGTGTTTGTGAGGTTGCACCTGCATAGGTGCTTGCGTGAGCAGCTCGAGGAGCTCATCGTCGTTACCTTGGACGCCTTCGTGTGGCATCGGGAGGCACGTGGTCCAAGACCTGCAAATGCTGTGGCTTCAAAAAAAAATCAGCTGCTTCGTCTGCCACTGCCCTATCAGCGTAACCGCATCTGTGGCCTCACGGATGACGTGTCGATCCTCCGCGTGCTTAGGGGGGTGGACATTGCGAACCCCGAGGGTTTCGGGGACTGTGAGATGCGCTTGGGTGTGGGAAACCCAGTCGAAAAAGGAACAGTGAGACCTCCAGGATGCAAAGCGGGTCTCTGCAAACAGCTTCTACTGACTCACGATAAGAAATACATACCCCCAAATTATACATCTGTACACGTAGACACACACACACAATCCCACACAGGCACACACAAACTAAAGGCCTGCGTAAAACATGTAGCCCTTCTATCTGTGATGCGTGCTGATTTATTCTAGCCACTCGATTTCATATTTTAGAAATAAAATTATAGTCCGTCCACAAAATGGATTTCACAACCCGTTAATAGGTTATCACCCGTCGTGTGAAACACCGTTACCCAAAATATTAAGGAGCCATAAGGTCGTGTCTATTTTTACTCTATTTCGCCCCATTTTTCTAAATTTTCCCCACAACCACACGTCATTTGCACAAGGCCGACTAGCCTTGTGGTTCATGTCCCAGCGTTTCATCAGTAAGCCGAGGCCATCGGGATTCGGGGCACAGCATTTTGCACCCCCTTCCCATCCTCTCCCTTCTGGAACATGTTATACAGCCATGGCTGGACCAGACTACATAAAATATGCACCCCCTTGGGCCTCGATACCGGGAACCCCGTGGGACAGGAGACACCGGTGACACAGCTAGCTCTTCACACGCTGCCCACGCGACACGGCGGGCCAAACTGATGGTATTCTTGTTCTTGCCTTCTCCACAATCTGTAAAGGGCTATTTCTAATTTCCAGCACCCAGGGCCGTACCCCAAGGCTTCTTCCCAGAGAATACAGTCTTCTTCATCCATTCAGCACATCTCCCCAAAACCTGAGGGCCGCCTTTGACAAGATCTTCCTCTCCCTGCAGCACCCAGGCCAGCTCTGTCTCCCATCAGACCCATTGTTAAGAAGCATCTTATACAGTGCCTCGGCCCTGCCTTTTCCACCTCAGGACCTTTGCACAAGCTTCCCCTGCTTCTTCGTCCTCTGTCCTGCTCTTTCCAACCACTGTGCCACCTCTGGAAGGCAGCGTCCAGGGAAACCCTTATCCTCATGACCCCGTCTCCATAGCTCCTCTTCATCCAGCTCAACATCCATGTATTCATTCTCTTAAAAGCATTTTTCACAGTTCGTGATTATTTTCTTTGTCTAGTTGCTGTTTTCATCTCTCTCTCTCTCTCTCTCTCTCTCTCTCTCTCTCTCTCTCTCTGACTGAAATATTTGCTGCTAGAGGTCAGGGGGCAAAACTGTCGTCTTCATCATAGAAATGAATAGATACAAGTTTTCTAAGCTTCTCTGGCTCTTTTGAAAAATTCTTAAAATAATTCATCTAAAAATCAAGTTCGATTTTTTCCCCCAAGGATTGATTCTTTTAAATAACTAGAAATCTAACGAGAGGGAAGATTAATGACAGACTAGCATCTCTGCTCCAGAGCAAAGATCTTATCATTAACATCCTAAATAGGGTAATTAAGTATACAGCCGGATGGCAGCGCGTGCGCTTAAATTAGTAGCGTATAATCGAGCCTCATTTCACTGCAGGAGAAGTTCGCGGGGAGAATTTATTTACCTAAGAAAAACGTCTGAGTGAGATTTCTTCGCGAGCATTTAAACGTATGCTCAATTACTCCTCCCGTCTCAGTCCAGGTCCAAGGACTGAGGACTGCTAGCTCATCCCTCAGGCCCCGTGGACAGAGGGCATGCCACTCTTTCTTCCTGGCCAAGTGACTGCTTCCCGTCACCTCAAGGTCCAAGTTGGAGCTTTATGGTTCTCGGATATCTTGATGATAACTTTCATAAACGTAATAGGTCCCAGCAACAGGATGCCTTATTGTACAGAGCCTCTTTGGAGGGAAAGTTCTAAGGAAATATATCAGTAAGATGCAAACAAGCATCTGATGCAGTGCTCTGCGTGGGGTTGGGGGGAGGAGAAGGTAGGCAAAGCGATGGGGTCACTTCATCCTCGAAGAAGCACCTGTCAGTTGGGGGAGGCAGGGCCAGTGCACATAAACTAGACTGAGTGCATTTAGGTGTGAAGTCATCTGTTCAGGAAGGTGGGGGGATGCACCCCTCTACGTAGAGGATTAGGTTTGGGGTCAGGGGTTTGGCAGGGAAGGATGGCAAAGACCAGGATCAATATCCCAAGCCCCCCCCCAGTCCTCCCCCACCGTCTGCTTAGAAGCGTGCACAGATGTGACCAGACTGAAAACTCAGCGGAATGAAAGGCCGTTTCTGACACGTTCGCTCCCAACGTAAATATTTTCCTAGATTTCTCTCCTTTCCTGCCACCGTGCTGCTCAAACGAGTTTGGTCTCCTCCCGCTGCGTCCATATGCTCGCCGCCCCCGAGCGCTTTCTTCCAAATAAATTTCAACGGCACACGGAGCGCACGAAGAGAGCCTTCTTTGAAGATATGCAAATCCAGGAGGCCAAAATAAAATTCCCATTCCCTTCCGCTACCCGCTGGTGGGTGCCTGCTGACACCGTCCTCTCTGCTCGTGTACACACACACACATTCACTGGCTTTTGTACTCAGCATTCTGTGCTGTCCTGCGATCGCTGTATGTGACATCGTGGAGATTCTTCCATGTGTATATTTACTGCCTTTTAGGTGGGTGCAGAGTACGGATGCCCCATCCTTTGTTTGCTTCTGTGTTCCCTCCTTGATTGGCATTTATATGTTTGTTTGCAACTTCTAATTTTTAGAACGATGCTGTGGTTCTTGTGCGTGTATGTGTACACACGCTTCCTTAGGATAGAATCTTCAAGAGGGATGGGTTGGGTCAAAATGTATTTAATCTTCACCTTTGAGAGATGTGAGCAGGTGGCCCGCCCCCAAAACCAATGGCTTCCCCAATTTACAATCCTAGCGGTAGCTGTTGATGTCCCTTCAGCCTTGTCAAGACTACACAGGATGACCAAAAATTTTCATTTTTTTCTCTCCTCTCCTCGATGAAAATAGCATCTCGTTTTAATCTGCATTGACTCGGTGAAAGCTAAATAGGTTATATTCAGAAATCAATCAAAATGCCTTTCGTCTGTGGAACACAGACATTTTTGTCACACCGAGCTGTCTAATCCTAGAATCTGAGATGCCACTCCATTCATCCGGGTCTTCTGTGATGCCCTCGACAATGACGCGTAGTGTTCTGTAAGTTCCTTGTACAGATTGCTGGCCGGGTATGGCTAGAGATTCAATATTTTCTTCGACCTAGCGAGTGGGACGTTGTGTCGTCATTATTTGATGCAGATTACAGCTCTCCTAGAGTGCCTGTCCCTGGCAGGCGCTGACACGAACGTGCTTCTGTAACACACAGTAACCCCGAGAAGGTGGTGTTGTCCCATCGTGCAGGAGAGGACACCGAGGCCCTCCTGGGTTACCCCGCCATTCTAGGTGACGTGGCAGGACTGCGCGGAGCTGGGGCGAGGACGCCATCCTTTTCGGAAATCATCTTCCTCCACTGTGCTTTCGTAACCCCTCACTGTCGCGCGCCTCTCTTTCTCTTCCCTCTCGCTGTGTCTTTTGCTGACCCTCTTCCTTCTCCGCCCCCCGGCTCCCCCGGGGCTCCTGTATATTCGTTCCCATCAAGGGCACCTTGACACATGGAGACCCCCAAATTCCGCCTCCAGCTTCACTTCTATCACGAATTCTAAGTGGTCCAGTAGCTTTGGGGCTCTTTCCTAAATCAGAGACGTGGTCACCCCACTTCCCTGCTCTGTTGATGCTCCGTCAGTCCCGCAGGTCCCCCACACTCAGCCCCTGGGGGACGCTTCTCCCCAGCCAAGTCCTGTTCATTCTCCAGTGTGAATGCGTTTCTCTGTGCATCGCTCCTGTCCCACACCGCTGTCTGGCCTTGTGTTGTCCTCTCCGGCTGTGACCCAGGGCACAGGGGGATGCGGTGTGACACCCCCACCCCCCACCATGGGAACAGCAGGGGAGCATGCTGGCTGGGATGCTGACAGTCGTGCGAACCCAGGCAAGTCGCCGGCCCTCTGCTCCTCACTTCTCTCACCTGTGAAATGGGAACAGCAGCAGAGCCAGCCTTGCGGGGTCAACGTGAGAGTTCAGCGGGTCACGACGTGGGGCGTCGAGGACCCCGGGGGCTCACATGATGCACACGACTCCTCGCAGCTCTGACGGGGATTGGCGCCACTACCCAGGTGTCTGTGCCCCACGTCCCACCGCTCGGGGGGAGGGCTGCCCCCCACCCCCGCATGGGTCACCTTAACCCATCACATCTGCGGCGACCCCATTGCCAAACCGAGTCGCATTCTGAGGGGCCAGGAGGGGGGTGTTATTCAGCTCATGAATTTTGGAGCAGGCCAGATTCAGCTCACGACACCGGGGAAGACACCGTCAAGGCCTCCTCCGTCCGCCTCATCTACGGAGTTCAACATAATCTTCTTTAAACCATCATGTGTAGCGGGCCACTCAGCTGCTCCAAAACATCTGCCATTTCTTCATGGCTCGACACCCGCCCGCCTCGGGCACACAGGCACACCTCAGAACCAAACAGTGAGCCAAACGCCGCTCCAATCTACAGCGGAATCGGGAGAAATTCGTAACTTTGAATCTATCATGGATTACATATTTGCTTCTAGTTCCGCTGTTTTAGTTAATGCTGATTTAACTTTCAAACTAAAACATGTAAGCTATCCATGCAGACGCTTATCTCGTTTCCAGCGCTATCACTTAGAAAACTCATCTGAAGCTTGCGTTCCCCCCCCCATTTTTTGGGGGGTCCCTCTGTTAGGAAACCCGCTTAGGAAAAACCTCGGTGTCCTTGCACAGTGTGGCTGTCAGTCGGAGGTGGCAGGCACAGCTGACAAAAGTTCCGTGGTGTCGCACTTGCCATGTGGCACCCTATTAGAAGAGCCATCTGTTCCCTAATTACTAGCACCTCGCTTCAGATCGCAATAGCAAAAAAAAAAAAAAAACCCCAAGATATATTTCTGACTAATTGAAAAATCAAATATGCTTTTTAAAATCTCCCCGAAAATAATATTGTCCCCACCAAAGATCCCACAGCCTGGCTACACAGGAAGGAGACAGGCCACGTAATGAAAGACCAATTAACACTGAAATCTTAAAAACATGCTCGTCTTGAGACAAGAATACATGACAGTCCCTCCTAGAGGCAAAAAAAAAAATACCCTTTTCACGTATTATACACGAGGAAGCCGCACGTTAAAATCAAAAGGGAGGTATTTCAGCTCGCGTTCATTTTCCGCAGACCTGAGCAGAGGCGTTGTGTACACAAGCAACGAGCAAGGTGTCATCGGCTCGCCTCTTCGACAAACATGGTGGGTGGCAGCGCCGAGCACTCTTCTGCGTGATGGAGAAGAGAAGATGAGCAAGGCGGAGCCCGTTCCTGCGATCGTAGCGGGATGAGAGGAAGGTGGCACTGCAAAGGGACTCAGACGTTCAGACTGGCATTTACGAACTAGTCACGGGAAGGGGAAGGACAGCCGAGGGAATGGAGTCGATGACATCGTAATAATACCTGGGTACGGTGCCACGTGCACACCAGACTCGCCAGGGGACCACTCCGTAAACTGCATAAATATCTCACCACACTGCTGTGCACCGGAAGCTAATGTGAAGTCATGTGGAATATGAGCTGCAGCTGAAACATGCAGATGAGAAGCAAATCAAGGGCTCCGTGCCTGGATGTGGACGATGTGGGCTGACACCGCCGAAAGCTGACTTAGGAACGGAGGCCAAAACGATGGGAGGCAGCCGGCCACGGAGCGGTCAGTGCTCAAGGCCCTCCGGGCAGGACACTCAGGGGACAGCGTGGCTGGAGCATGCTGACGGAAAGAGGGGGGAGTGGACGAGTGGCCCTCGGAGGCGTGGCCAAAGCCTTGACCGTCGTGGTCGACCGTGAATGACTTGTTGTGGTGTCACCCCGTCCAGACACTAAACCATCTACACGACTCGTTGTGTTGAATGGCCTTGGGTGTCGAGCGGAGAATGGGCTGAGGGGAGCAGGAGGGGAAACGGGGACCGGGAGGCTGGGTCCTCGTACCTGGGCGGGGGCAACAGCGGAAAGAGAGGGACGTGGACACTCTGGATGTAGTATGTTAGAAGAAGGAGCAGACGGACCTGCGGGAGGAGATGTGAGGGGTGAGGCAACGTCAGACTATGTGCCTGATGCTCAGATGCTGACAAGAAGCCGGGCGATGTTCTTATCTGAATAACGGGATGATGAGTGTGGAGGAGGTCCCTGAGTTTCTGGGAGTACTCCTTTCTACGGCAGAGAGAGTTTCTGTGGACAGTGTGTACCTGGTCCCTGTCCCCACGGCCCTCGCCGGGACGAGCGAAGGCCCTGTGCCACTGCGGTGGGGACCTGTGGCTGGAGAACTCTCCTCCCGAGCGCTTCTGCGACGTTCCTACATGTGCACACGCCCCGTCTTCTTGGCTCGTTCTGCGTCTCAAGACAGAAGCACCCCACCATTCCTGCACCGAGCTTCGCGGGCTGGCGGAGCTTGTGGCAAGCCGTGGCTTTGTTTCAGTGGCACAGGGGACCAGCTCGTGTCGGCTCATGCCAGGGACCCCGCCAGCACCTGCTCATAGCCCATTGCCTCTCTGTGTGCGTGTAAAGTTCCAACAGCCCCGGAACACCTGGCTTCCTCTTCCCCATGGCATGCGGGTGTGTCACGTCGTGAGTGCACCGATGGGTGTCATGGGCGGCGGAGAAGTAACAGCCGGGAGCTGGGTAGTGAAGGAGGGAGGAGCAGGACAACCGTTAAAGAGCCAACGGGGACTTAACCACCTGGGGCCACGGGGTGAGTGCCGAGAAGCCAAGATAAGCTCTGAGACGTTGCTCCAGAACCTGAGCAGCAGAGATCGATAAGGGACGTCCACGCTGACCCGGGACCCCGACTTCCTTCACTGTGGTCCAGCTGACTGATGTGCGACGTGTTACTATGGCCAGTAGCATACGTTACATTCTAGAAACGTTGCCGTCTAGAGCGCTCGTGGTTTTCCAAGGGAAATAAAGTTACCTATAAAATTTTGACTTAGCACGGTTACTAGACAGAGCTGAGTAGTAAAGGGGTGTGTGTGTGTGTGTGTGTGTGTGTGTGTGTGTGTGTGTAAGAGAGAGACAGAGACAGTGTGTATGCAGTTTATGAGAATCAATGTTAATGTCAATATTTTCTATTTTAATATTTTTTCTATTTTAACGCAAGCGCGTTCTCCAATCTCACTTAAGGATGTGAACAAACTGTTTCCAATGATACAAAAACCTCTCGTGATGTAGGCGGAAAGTGGGGAGCAGTGGCAAGTGAGGGCGTAGTTAAGACAATTCCTTGTCACCATGGAACTGTGACAAATTTGCCGTGCCCTTGCTGCCCCCTGAGAGTGTCACAAGTCTCAGGAGTTCATACAGCACCCCAAGACCCTGGGCCTTCACCTCCTCGTCCTAATTCGATGTGTTAAAGCATTGGACGGTTTCGAGGTGACTTTCACCGAGACACGGGGGGCGGGACAGACAGCTCACGTTAAGTGCGGCAATCCCGTCTGCGTCTCCCCTCCTGTGACCATCACGGAAGCTGTTTGAGATGAACAAGGGTCAAGACTTTCTACAGGAGACATCTCAGGAGAGCCTCACTTAGCACGCTAAGTGAGTGGAAGAAGTTAGCTATTACAGGAGCAAGCGAGTGATTAAATTAAACATGCCTTGAGACTAGAGCCCACTGAGGAGGAGCCAGCAAGCAAATGCTGCGCGCTGGGCGGCGTCCTGCGCCTTTCCTGTCACTTCCGAGGCGGGGTACACAGCACCCTCTGCTCTGACGTTTTGCCACTGCCAATGACTTGTCCATTCTAACGAAAAGACTCCGTGGGAGAAAGGTGACAGAAATTGCATGCACAATTTTTTTGTTCTTCTTTGCAGCCTCTCCCTCTGTACTTTAAAGGGACTGGTTATCAAAGCATTATAGAAGTATGCAAAATATGTCGAAAGAGAGAAAATGTTGCAGTGACACACAGGATAGGCTGGTAAGGAATGCTTGGCGTGTGGCGACAGATGACGAGTGGTAGGAATCATTGTTAGCTGCTTCTTTTAGGGGCGAATCACACACAAACATCGGGAATGTTCAGCAGCAGCTTCTCCAGCTGTTCTAATCTGATAGCATATTTCAAAATCGGTAACGACATGGAATTGCTTAAAAGGGGAATGTATTACTTAAAGATATTTGATGCTATTTTTAATTTGTGTTCTTGTGAAAAGCTTATGCTACATCAGTATTTGTCTTAAGAAATCACACACAACCTGTTTTTAATTTATTGGAGCAACTGGTGTGGGAATAACGTGTAGTCCTTACAACAACTCACTCAGGGATTTGTGGGAATTGTGTTCCCAAAGTAAATATTTGAGATCTCAAATCAACAAGGTCAAGTTTCTTGGTAAGTTCTGGTTAAAACAAACCAGAGGAAGTCTCAAATGAACCTATGGAAAACAAACAATAGGAGAAGGTGAATTGTGGGTGTTTTAGTCTTTGCCCAAAGACAAAAGCACCGTCTCTTTCAAGTAGCATTGCAGCAGATGGAGAAATGTCACACAGACAGGAGGTCCAGCGGTGACAGAAAGTATATAGGGTCGCCCACCACGTAGGTGCAGTGACTCTCTTTGGGGTTGCCTTTTTTTTACTTTCAATCATTTATCATCAAGTTCTGTTTGAAAAGTGAATATTAGATATTTACGTTTTCAAAAGGAAAAACAAAACATCTTCATTCTTCTTAAAGCAACACTGATATTTGATGTCTAAACGTTGGCCATTTCTGCACAGCTAGATACGTACAGGCAGAAGTCACAGGTCACATGACTACATGGGGTCCCGTGCTGATGGGAAGGAAGAGAAACTATGTATGGCTTTGTGTCCCCGTGGTGACAATAGTTACTGTCAATGATTTGAGTAGTCATTAAGAAATAGCAGCGTGCTCTAAACCCCGAATGTAAGAGGAATTGATCTTTGTCTTAGAATGTAGCCGTGTGTTTCTTATTGTTACGAGAAAAATCAGATAGCCTTTTCCGAGACGTTTGTAGAATAGTGTATTGCTTTGTTTCTGCACGTTTATTGTACTACTTCATCCTGAAGCAAAAGTTTATACTTTGCATGCGGTAGAAATGTACAAAAAAAAAAGATAATCTCCCTCCATCTGTCACATTCTAAAAGATGATCAAAGAAAACACGATAAATTAGTTACATACCAATTATCTGCCAACTCTACTGCTGTAAGGTAAATACCTGTCCTAGACCTAAAAACATGATGACATTAACTTTTCTGCACACGTACTAAAAGCTCCTGATTTCATTGAACATTCCAAGTCGCTTGGACCTTGAAAGTAACGCACGCACCTGCTACTAGCCGTTGGCGTGAGGTTTCTGCAGCGGGAAAAGCCTTCTCAGTGGCCGTGTTTGCGTGACCGGGCGGCTTCTGCTCTGTTCTCACTGGGTGCTCATTCCCCTCTGTTGCAGGATCTAGATTTCTCATCACGTCCACGGGAGCCTTGTATATTAAAGATGTACAGAATGAAGATGGATTGTATAACTACCGCTGCATCACACGGCACAGGTACACGGGCGAGACCAGGCAGAGCAACAGCGCCCGGCTCTTCGTGTCAGGTAAAAATGCTCATCACGACCGTTCGCTGTTTCCGCAGTTACTCAGCAAGTGTCCTGGGCTGACTCCACCAAAACTGTGGCATCTCTGCCTAAAACAAAGCCCTAAGCTTTTTCTTTTTTTTTTTCAAAAGAATTTAGCAACTTAAGGGTTTGTTTTTTTAAAAAAAAAACAGTATACTACAGATCTAGATGTCCCAGTGAAATTATTTCACGTTTTATAAAACTTCAAATTCCTTTGGCCCCATATAAGTTTTATTTGAGAGATAATGCCTCCTCATCCAGCCCACGTGTAGGATCTGTCACTGAAAGTGCCACCCAGCACGTGACACTTCCCACTGAGCACGGCTCGGAGGGGAGAGGCAGGGTCCTATGAGACACATCTCTTGTTCTGACACAGGACAGGGTAGGGTTCCCCTTGGGGGTGTGGTGGGGTGAAGACCAAGCCCCACACCAAGAGAAGAAGAGGGGCCTTTGGTGGAGAGTGAAGAAAGAATTCAACACACACGCCACCGTCGGAGGCAGAAGGAAAGTTTATCAGAAAAGGGGTGACACTTCACAGACAGAGCGTGGTCTCCTCTCAGAGGCAGAGTGAGAGGGACCCTGAGTGTTCAGGGAATTCAGTTTTCATGGCATTCTTTACTTCCTGTTTCATTTGACATGCAGTGAGCGGGGGGAGGGTATGGAGAGTGAAAGGCCTGCTGGCCGTTCCCAGCCTTTCATCCTTAGGTTCCTCGTGGTTTTAGCCACAGGGAATGCCTCTTGGTTCCTGCTTCCCCTTCACAGGTGTGGGGCTTGGCTGTTAGCACCCAGCAGAAACCTCCCTTTGTTCTGCAGGGGTCCTCCTGGCCAATCAGCCCATCACAGTCCCTGATGTGGCTCGATTCACGTTTTAATTCTCTTGCCTCCTCCCTACTTTAGTTCTGCATGTTAAGCCTACAGCGTTGGGGGCATAGAGTTAAAGGGATACTCACAGCCTCCCACCCCCATCCAAGACTGTTCCCAAGTGAAAGAGATCTGAAAGCAGCCGACGCCACCTTGATAGATAATGTCACTTTTCCACCTTCCTGGATGGGATTTATCCTTTGACAAGGGATCGGCCTTTTGCATCATCTCCACAAGTGGCTTGTTACTGCCCATCTGTCCGTAGGGATGATGAGCATTTTATGGAGCTAATCACACGTGTGAAAAGTCCATCTCAGAATCAGAAAGTCACATGCACAATCCCCGACCTTTGCCCTCTGGAATGTGGCACTGCTCCATGCTGTGAACACCTCATTTTGTTGGTAGTGACGCTCCGTGGGGGAGAGTTACTAAACCCTGCGGTAATTAAGATCACCGTGGCTTGAACACCTGCTGACCGTCCTTTTTAAGGCCCTGTTTGGATTCTGCGTCCCCATTCACATCCTTCAAGTAAACACAGCCCACCTGTTTTTCCAGATATGGCTCAAAGAGATGTCAGAATTAAGGGATTTCTCCTCTGAACTTAGGACTGTTTTTCTCACATGTTTTTTTTCATGGCAACAATTACTTACTTCCTCCCTTGTCATAGTCACGATGTTTTGTCGCTTCTGTTAAGGAAAATGGTAAATGCTGAAAAATGAGAACATAGCCAGGGAGTGCGGACTGCTATTCTAAAACTCTAAGCTTTGAAGGAAATGATAAGGGGAGTTTATTTTAAATTAGATTTACATTTATGTTATAGTGTAGGCCTGGTGCACGCATGGTGGCGGTGAGGGTGTGTTAGTGACCTCAAACTCCTCCTGAAATTAAAACAGAACAAACAGGATGACAAAAGAAGAAGCAGGTGGATGACATCGTCAACAAAACCAGACAAGGGGTAATCCTCAGTGACTCTTGCATGGGGGTGGCAGAGGGACGCATGGCTGACAAGGCCAGTATAGGGAAAGCAAAGTGTCCCAGAAGCCACCGATGCTGGAAAGACCTGTTGGGACTGCTATGTAGTCCCAGAATGGCTTAACGGTCAACTGATGCTCATCTCCGAAGGCTGGGGACAGTCTTTTGAGTGGAACCTGGGAACACGTGTCTAAGAATATTCTCCACACGGCGACAGACTGCGTGGGTCAGGAGTGGAAGATGAGTGTGTGCCCAAGGCCACACGTGTCATCAGTGGTGCTGCTCTGTGCCCTGGAAGATATTGGACGTATTCAAAAAAATCCTCCGTTCAGAAGGACAGATGTTTGCCTGGAGGGAAACTGCTGGGTTTAGCAATCCGAGGAGGACACAGGTGTACCTGGGAAGGCTCCGGCAGCCTGGGGGCCTCGGAGAAATCCCATCCTCTGTAATGTCACAACATTAAGCTCAAATCAGAAGGAACGCATCGGAGCATGGACACAACAGAAAACAGTGCGGGAGATGGAGACCAGTGATCGGATCACTAGCCCCTGCTTTTCACTCTTGATTCGTTTTTATGAGGGTTTTATAACGCCCTCAGCCCGGACAATTTATCAACGTTTGGTAAAATTGCCCATGACTTTATTCTTTGAGCAAGTAACCTAGGAAACGTTGCTAATGATGGAGTGGCAAAGAATGGCTGATGCACAAAGGTATGAATCGAACAATTTTTTATCCCAGCAAAACCTTGGGAGCGACCCCGATATCGTCGATAGGGGATAGTTACGTAAACCTGGTGCAGGCTCGGGGCGGTAAGAGTACGGCACAGGCACAAAGGGAAAAGGAGGTGGTCCCTAAGCTGAGGTGGCTGAAGCCCGGGTGTGTGGTTAGCTGAGGGGAGGAAGGGGCAGGGCAGGATGTGCAGCTGGCCGTCTTATACGTAAGGAAGGTAGCGGGATGAAGATGTGTTTGGATCCGCTTATAATTATGAAAAGCAATATCGGAAGGGTAAACTAAAAAACTAAGAAAATCATCTGCCTCTAGGGGAAAAAGCAGAGGGGACATTGATGTCAATAAGACTTATTTAAATATGTTTTTTATATAGTTACATGTATGTAATTTATATTTTGAAATATTAAATTTAAAAAATTAATGCTGAAAATGGAAAATACGCTGAAGCGAATGAAGCTAAATGCATATCGAGTTGTTGAGATTAGCAAACATAGAAAATAATTATTTCAAGTAACTTTAAGATATAATTTTGACTATATATCTATGACAAATATATTCTAAAGACAAAAACAGCTTAAAATAAATTCTTAAAATTCATTTGGCTGCCTTATTTAAAAAATATTATTAGAATTACTTTTAGAAAGATATCTATAAAATATATATCTATAAAATATATAAAATATTGTTAGTATCTTTTTTAAAAAAAGTATATTTATTTATATTTATAGTGGGAGATGAAGAGGAGAGGGGGAGATAATTATGTTTGTTTTTTTAATGGAACTGAGACTCTCAGAAACTAAGGCTGTAAGAGAAAAGCTTAAAATCAAAGACTTAAACTCCTTGAAACACATTTATTATTTTTTGAACATGTCTTTCTAAGGTCTTTTCGCTGACAAGGCCCAAAGCCCTGGGTTAACGGTGACCACAAGCTCCTCTGACGCCAAGGTTAGAGTTGCCTTTCAATATCGCTGCCCACCTTAAGGGACCACAGATCCCTGGAGGAATGGTGGCTTGTAGATGTGGGATAGGAAATGTACAAGGAATGATACAGGAGCCAACCTATGAAAGGACTCTCAATGTCAAAAGTGGGATGATGGATGAAATATCAAAAACAATGATTGCACTGGACTGATATATACACATTTTTAAAACTCTTGAGTTCATTGCGTTTGTGTATATACATACACACTTATGTGCATATATGTGCTACATTACATACTCCATATACACACTCACCTAAACATTTAATAACAACAAAAGTGATGATAAGAATCTCATTGGTCTACACAGTGGTAACTATGGCATCAACTCCAAGTTCTCCGTCTTTCACATAGATGCTGCATTTCAGGATAACCAAATAACTCAAGTTCAGGAAGCCGAGTTCTTATTTACAGAGTATTCACATAAACTAACAGTGTAGGAAAGGAGAAAATTAGAAAATTGCCATTTTCAGCCTCGGATAAAAATAATCCCAACAATAATACCACGATCACGTGAACTTGCTGATCCCGTTCACAAGAAGAGAACATTGAAGTTGACGTCATCGACCCGTGAGAACTAGATTCCGGTTAAAAGAAAAATGGCAATCGAGGAGCAAGTTAAATGACACTGTGAAGAAACGAACTCAGAATGTGGGATTTCCTATAGGACAACGCCTTGGTTTCTTCAAAAGGTCAAAGATGTGAGAAGGAAAAAAAGGTGGAGGGTCCACTCTGGATTAAAGAGACTCAAGAGACAGCAGCGAAATGTAAACTGTAGGGCAATCCTGACTTAACGAGCTGCATTGTAAATAACAATGATCCCAATAACCACAACAATAACAACACTTTTTTTTAATTCATTAGGAAAACATTAATATGGAGTAAGTAACAGATGATGATAGGAAGAGGTTGTCATTTTGCCGTGTGATGTCAGCCTCGTGGTTACGTACGGAAACTCAGTATGTTTCATAGAGAGACATGCAGATAATAGAGTGATAAAATAGCATAGGTTCTGTGATTTGCCTCAAGTGTGTTAGCGCCAAAGGCAAAGACGACAGAGAAATAGATGAAGGATCAAAAAATATTGATGCCTGGGCGATACATATCTGGGATGTGTTACATAATTTTGTCTGCTTTTATGTGAGTTTGCAAACTTTTGTGATAGAAACTAGTGTAGAATGTAGATAAAGCATTTGAAGATGAGTGGATACAAATGAAACGCAATGCCGGTTGGTTGTACAATTGCTACGTATGAACAAATATCCTCCATGAGAGCCTGTTGCAAGCACTGCTTAAATCGTGTACTTAAAATATAGAAGAAATCCCCATTCTCTATGGTGACATAGTTTTACTGAGATTTAATGCACCAGCTGTAAACTTCACTCATTTAAAGTATACAATTCAACGACATCAGTAAAATATAGAGTTGTGTGATCATCACTATAATTCATTTCGGAGATATTTCCATCATCCAGAAAGATCTCTCCTGGCCATTTCAGTCACGTCCCATCTCTATCCATAGCTCCCGGAAGCCACTGTTCTGCTGTCTGCCTCTACAGACAAGCATTTTCTTCACGTTTTATGGAAATCGAATCGTGTAATATGTAGCTTTGCATGAGCCTTTTTTATGTAGCCTAATCTTCTGAGGTTCATTCATGTCGTAACATGTATCTGTAGTTACTCTTTTGTCTTGCCGAGTAGTATTCCATTAAATGTTGGTACCTGTGGATGTAATACACATTTTGTTGATTCACTCAATGATGGACATTCAGGTTGGCTCCACTTTGGGGCTGTTATGCATAGTCTGGCTATGCGAGTCTGTGAGTGAGCACAGATTTTTATTTGTCTAGAGTAGATGACCTAGGGGTGGAGCTTTTGAGGCTTCGTGGTAAATTGAAATTTAGTATTTTAAGCAACTGCCAAACTGTTTTCCAAAGTGGCTGCACCATTTTACATTCCCATCCACGATGTATGAGGGCTCCCATTTCTTCTCCACATCCCCTCAAGCACTTGCTATTGTTTGTGTTTTTGATATAACCATCCCAGAGGGTGTAACGTAGTATCCCATTGTGATCGTAATTTGCATCCCCCTCATGGCTAAGGATACCCAGCAGTTGCCCCTGTGCTTAGTAGTCTTTGGTGACATATCTATTCAAATCGTTTGCCCATTTTTTAAATGGAATTGTTTTTTATAATAGAATTGTGAGGGTTCTTTATATTTTTTTGGATATAAGTCCTTTATCAGAAATACCATTTGAAAGTACATTTTTCTAGTATGTTGCTTTTTTTTCCCTTAATGTTGTCTTCGAAAGTATAAAATATTTTAATCTTGATGAAGTTTAATAAATTGGTTTGTTGCCACTTAAGTTTTTAGTGTTGTGTCTAAGAACCCGTGTCAAATCCAAGGTCATAAGGATTTTTTTTCAAATCTAAAAATTTTATAGATTTAGCTCATATATAGAGATCTATAATCCATTTTGGGTTAATTTTTGCAGTGGTCTGAGCTAAGGCTCAAAATCCTTTTTGATATGAATATCCAGTTGTGCCATCTGTAAAACATCATTTGAATTATATAGCACTATTTTAAACACATTTGAAAGTTTTCTATCAATAATTAGTTTTAGGCAGAATGCCAATTTTTATTAAAAGACTACAGCACCCTGTCTTCCTAGGTGGTCTCCCATCCAAGGACTAACCAGGACTGACCCTGCTTAGCTTCTGAGATCAGACAGGATCAGGCATGTTCAGGGTGGCATGGCTATAGACCAGAATACTGATTTTTAAGTGCACTCAATGGGTATTGATTTTTTTATGGCTAGCTTTGGAAGTGAGAACTTCTTGTTTTCTGAACTTGTGGGCTTGTCCTGTAAAATGTTTTTATTAGACGCCCTCATGAAAGAGGATGACAACTTGTTTGTGTTCTCTTCCCTACTCTAATCCTACTCTAAGCAAAATGACAGATTCTGTAACTATTTGGTCCATAAGGAAGTTATCTCTTCTTCAAAACAACACCTTTCGGAGTTTGTCTGTTATTCCCATCAGGGGCAGATGGAAGCAGTGAGGTCTTTGCCAGCAAGGCCTTCGTAGCTGTGTCTGGGGGACGTTGATGCCCCTGACCCCCCCCCCCCGAGGCCCCACGGGCTAACCTGTGCACAAAGTGATGATGGAGCACAGGACCCTTCAGTTAATGGACGATGGAACTTCAGGAGACTCCTGGAGACTCCGTCATGAATTCCCTAGGGCAGCGGCCCCCATCCTTCATGGCACCGGGACTGGGACTCCTATGAGAATCTAACGCCTGAGGATCTGAGGCGGAGCTGAGGCGGTGATGCTGGTGTTGGGGAGAGGCTGCAAACAGAGATGAAGCTTTGCTTGCTCACCCGCCGCAGCTGAACTCCTGCTGTGTGGTCCAGTTCCTAAAAGTCCAGGACCAGGGAGTTGGGGACCCCTACCCTAGGGGATGATTTAGGTCCCCTCATCATATCCTGTGGGATCAGTCACACTGTTCTCCTAAGGCACCAGAGAGGTGAGAAGAGCTGCAGGTTCATTAAGGATTTCTGGCTCTGCGACTGTGACAGGAAGCTGCCCCAGGAGCTGTGCCAGCTGAACGGGTCTGTCCCGTTTCCCTCCCATTTCCCTCCCATTTCCATTTCCCTCTCGTTTTTATCCCGTGTTCATCCTTGTCCACTGACCGCCCCTAGTGGCTTACCGAAGAATTGCAGCATTATTTTATTGTATCCATCCATCCATCCATCCATCCATCCATCCATCCATCCATCCATTTATCTATTTAAATTCCAAAATCAATTTTTTAATTAATTTTTATTTTGATATTACAGTTGACATTCAGTATTATTTTATATTAGTTTCAGGTGTACAGCATAATAGACATTTATATCATTTGCAAAATGATTCCCCCAATAAGCCTAGTACCCACCTGGCATCATACATAGTTATTACAGTATTATTGACTATATTCCCTCGGCTGTACTTCACATCCCCGTGACTATTTTGTAACCACCAGTTTGTACTTCTTAATGCCTTCACCATTTCCACCCGGCCTCCCCGAGCCCCCCTTCCCTCTGTGTGTCTGTGAGTCTGTTTCTGCTTTGTTTGTTCACGGCGATCATCAATAAATCAACAAACAACAAGAGCTGGTGAGGATGTGGTGAGAAGGGAGCCCTCAAGTGTTGTTGGCGGGACGGCAAATTGGTGCAGCCACTATGGAAAACAGTATGGAGGCTCCTCAGAAAATTAAAAATTGAACTATCATAGGACCCGGTAATTCCACTTCTGGTATTTATCCAAAGAAAATGAAAACACTGATTTGAAAAGATGTATTCACCTCTATGTTCACTGCAGTAGAATTTACAGTAGCCAAGATATGGAAGCAGCCTGGGTGTCCATCGATGGATGACTGGATAAAGAAGAGGTGGTTCGTATATGCAATGGAATATGACTCAGCCATAAGAAAGAATGAAATCTTTCTATTTGTAACTGAATGGATGGACCTAGAGGGTATTATGCTAAGCGAATAAGTCAGACAGAGAAAGATAAATACTATGTGATTCTGCTTTTAAGTGGAATCTAAGGAAATATAGCATTTTCAAGAGATCTTTCCAGATGGTTCTTCCCGGAGAGGGGAGAGGTTTTTAATCTTTTGCTTGTGGGTTTATTGCAGCTGATCAAAACAGACATCATGCTCTCCTTCCTAAGGTGAAGATAAGGAAGCTCCAGGATTCGGGAGCCCACGTGTGTTTTAGAGCATCCCCGTGGGGACAAGTATGACAGCCCGTGCAGGTCTGAACAGGAGGAATTAAAGGAGAGGACAGAACAGGTCACTGAGTTTTATTTTCAACATCCAACTGGGGATCTCGACTTCACCTCCTTCCCCATAATCTCTGAGACGTCACTTCCTCTGAGCAAGCATGGACGGCGAGCTGAGTGGCCTCCTGCCCCAGCTGAGAGCATTCTGTCCTTCAGACTACACTGTGGGCCCAATGTCATTTGAGAGAACATTGTCTGTAGCTTTTTATAAATAGGACCAAATCATAAGTGATCATCTGGAAGCTTCTTCTTTGTTTTGACCATTTGGTCCTCCCCACACCTGGGCTCTCCTCACTCCTTCATCTCACATCAGATACCATCTGCTGAAAGGACGGCCCATGAAGACAGCTCCCGAAGCCCCCAGCATGGTCACCCTCTGTCACCACCATCTTTTATGTCCTGCATTGCACTTCCCACGAGCTAAACAGCCTTCACGTATCAGCCTGCTTCTCCGTCACCTCCGCCCTCACCCTCACACATGCCCCTGCGCAGGATGTCAGCCCTGTGAGGCTCCCAGCCCTGCCTGGTTCACCTCTGTGCCTCCCGTGCTGAGCCCGATGCCAGCTCCGGACTTGGGGTTCACACAGTACTTGTGAACTAAATCAATGAAACACTGTCGGATTCAGTAGCTGTGGAAACTCTCTTTTGTGACATAAACTTTACTAATGTCAAACCACCATTTCTGCTATAGTGTTGTTCTTTTGAAATGCAAGGCTAATGTGCCCTGGTTGTGCGACACCCTAGTTCTTGGCCTGAAGGGGTGACTCTGGGAGAAGCGTGCTATTTCTGGACTTCTTAAGTATTTAGTAGGGAACGAAAAAACAGAACTTTTTCTATTTCAATTTTTCTAAATTCTGAGCAGAAGCAATTTATATAAACAGGAGGGTTGTTTTCTTTTTCTGTTCATATCCAAACCTTAAAGATCTGTATCGATAGTGGGTTGACATGTAGAATTTATGTAATACACGAGGCCCATGATGCTGGATGACCCCAGTTCATCCTTCACCCCGGCTAAGAGTTTCTGTCCCTTCCGCAGACCCGGCGAACTCAGCCCCATCCATCCTCGATGGGTTTGATCACCGCAGAGCCATGGAAGGGCAGCGTGTGGAGCTGCCTTGCAAAGCGCTGGGGCACCCTGAGCCGGACTACCGCTGGCTGAAAGACAACATGCCCCTGGACCTTTCTGGAAGGTTCCAGAAGACCGTGACGGGGCTGCTCATTGAGAACACACGTCCCTCAGACTCAGGCAGCTACGTGTGCGAAGTGTCCAACAGATATGGGACCGCTAAGGTGATAGGCCGCCTGAACGTGAAGCGTAAGTTGGCGGTCGCTGGGAACGGTTGGCTGCCGCCGAGCTCCCATCACGGGCTGCTCTCCGCGGCATTCCACGGACTGTCGAAACGGTCCCGCTGAGACCAGCGTTAGCCCCATTTTTCAGAGGAGGAAATTAATGCTCAAATTGCCCACAGTTACGCACATAGCTGGAGAGGTTGGGGTTTTGGGGTGAATTCAAGCCTTCCTGGTCCCTGTCCCCAAACAGCCAAGGTTTCCATCAGGCCACAGGGGACATTTCCCAGAACGTTCCCGAGCTGTTGAATTCCGAACGGCCAGCCTCGCTGACGGCTGAAGGAGGAGCGGGGAGGGATTGTGCTGTCCCACGCAGTCTGACCAAGGTGGTGGCCCTCGGGCTACTTCCAGATGCCACTTCACATTCCTGACCGGGGCTGCAAGTAGCAGGGATGCCGGGCTGTCAGTGCTTCACCTACTGGACTTAGACTCAGTATCATGGATCATTTAGGACGAGTGTAGCGATGTGTCTCGTCTCCAATTACGTTGTGGCGACGGTTCTGGGGAGCGTGTGGAGGGGCCTGCCGAGGCAGACTCAGGAGGAGGGCTGTGGTTGCAGGCAGGAGTTCACTAACCCACTCAGACACCCTCATTTTAGCATTTAAGAGACCAAATTCAAGTGAGTTATCCAAGGTCATGTGGTCAGAATCAAGTGGCAGGACTTTGGTCAAAATAGGTGGCTCTCAGTTGCCAGTATAAGGATCTATCTATCTACCTATCTATCATCTATATCTACCTATCGTCTATCTATCTATCTATCTATCTATCTATCTATCTATCTATCTATCTATCTATCTATCTATCTACCTACCTATCTATCATCTATATCTACCTATTGTCTATCTATCTATCTATCTATCTATCTATCTATCTATCTACCTACCTATCTATCCATCATCTATATCTACCTATCATCTATCTATCTATCTATGTATCTATCATCTATATCTATCTATCTATCTATCTATCTATCTATCTATCTATCTATCTACCTATCTATCATCTATATCTACCTATCGTCTATCTATCTATCTATCTATCTATCTATCTATCTATCTATCTATCTATCTATCTACCTATCTATCATCTATATCTACCTATTGTCTATCTATCTATCTATCTATCTATCTATCTATCTATCTATCTATCTACCTATCTATCCATCATCTATATCTACCTATCATCTATCTATCTATCTATGTATCTATCATCTATATCTATCTATCTATCTATCTATCTATCTATCTATCTATCTATCTATCTATCTACCTATCTATCATCTATATCTACCTATCGTCTATCTATCTATCTAATCTATCTATCTATCTATCTATCTATCTATCTATCTACCTATCTATCCATCATCTATATCTACCTATCATCTATCTATCTATCTATGTATCTATCATCTATATCTATCTATCTATCTATCTATCTATCTACCTATCTATCATCTATATCTACCTATCGTCTATCTATCTATCTATCTATCTATCTATCTATCTATCTATCTATCTATCTATCTATCTACCTATCTATCCATCATCTATATCTACCTATCATCTACCTATCTATCTATCTATGTATCTATCATCTATATCTATCTATCTATCATCTATCTATCTATCATCTATATCTATCTACCTATCATCTGTATCTATCTATCATCTACCTATCTATCATCTATATCTATCTATCTATCTCTATCTATCTATCTATCTATCTATCATCTATATCTATCTATCTATCTATCTATCTATCTATCTATCTCTATCTATCTACCTATCTATCATTTATATCTATCTATCAATCATCTGTATCTATCATCTATGTATCTATGTATGTACGTATCTATCTATCATCTATCTATCTATCATCTATATCTATTTATCTACCTATCATCTGTATCTATCTGTCATCTATCTATCATCTATCCATCTATCTATCTGTCTACCTATCTATCATCTATATCTATCTATCATCTGTATCTATCATCTATGTATCTATGTATCTATCTATCTATCTATCTATCTATCATCTGTCTATCTATCATCTATCTTTCTTCATTTATTTGATGGACTGAACCAAATAAACTGAATTTCAAGAGTCTGACATTGAAGAAGGGGGCATTTTCTTACCACGGCTTTTCTCCAGCCCCGTGCCTGTTTATGAAAGTGCCACTTCAGTGTCACCCTGAATGCAGACTGCTTCAGCACGAGAGCAGCCCAAGGGAATATGTTTAAAGTCAATATTCCAGTGAACCCAGCTGCCCAGGGGGAGTCCTGCAAATGTCAGGCCAGCGAGCTCAGGCCGGGGTGAGGGCGAGGTGGAGGACAAAGCGAGCATGTTCATATCCATATTTCTGTAGCCGAAAACCCTTGTGTGTAAAGCAGAGCAGCACTGGACAGCAGGAAAGAATCATTCCTACAGGCTCAGACTCTGTGTGTCGAGACATCTTTTGTGGCTCCCTATTTTCTGTTGAATAAAGTGGATCTTTTAGGACAGCACAGGAAGCATTTCAAGTGAACCTGCCTGATCATCTTTCCCATAGTTTTGTTTCAGAAAAATCTACACCTGCTAAATCTAACTTCTTCTTCTTCTTCCCTGCACAAACCCATTTCTTTCTCAATGGCAAGTCACGTTGCCATCAGAGATAATAGTTTTTAAAACATGAGCATCTAAAACGTCCCAACTTTCTAAGTCCTATGTAGTGCCTCGCACCCAAAGATGTACCCTATTCCCCTCCTGGCTTCTGTTCAACTCAGAGTATTTTATGACTTTCTCTGTAAAGGCATTTATCAGCATCTACGTTTTAAAAGTTATTTGTGGAAAAGTTTTCATTCTCATGGTAACCTTTCATCGTTGTATCCTCTGCAACATTTGGACAAGTTCTCAAACACTTCTCGAATGTTCCCATTCTCCCTTCTGATGCTCCTTTGCCTTTTCTCTGTCCTCTGGATGAAAAGCATTCTCTTGGGTCCCAAATCAGAGCCCTCTTCTCTTCAATCCCTTCTCTTTCCTTTGATGCCCTCTTTTATTCTTACGGCTTCACATTCCTCCCCTCTGAAAATAGCCCCGAATCCGTATGAGTCAGCTTCCTTTCTGAGTGTCAGACGCTATGTCACCCAGTTTTATATTAGCTGTTTAGCTGGTGCTTCAAAGGAACAGGATCACAGATGGAGCTCTCCCCGTCTCACCTTGCAGATGTCTCTCCTCGTTACTCTCCAAGATATCCTCCCCCCACCAACCTCCCAGAGCAAACTTTAAATTCCGCCTCTTCTTCGAGCTTTTCTGTTCTATGTCCAGATCCCGCTGATGTCCTAGAGATTGGTCCTCAGTGTTCCTGGGCTACGTTCTCCACCTCTGCCCAGACTTAGACTGAGTCCTAACTGTGCCTCCACTAGATACTTGCAATGCCCTTCTGCTGACCAATTTCCCTGCTGTCATTTGCCCAACACAATAGCATCAATCAGTTCTCTGAGAAATGTTTGATGATAGCACTCATCATTTTTTAGAAAACTTATGTTTTAGTCCCTGCTGATTTAATCTCAACATCTAAAGGTTCTTTGCGATCTTTGCCCAGATCGCATTTATAATTTCCTCCCACTGTTCCCCTTAAGAGACTCTGGGTCGCATTCAAAGTGATCAGAAGCTTCCAGAAACATGGCTGTGCTTTGTGCGCTAATCCACGCAGTTCCCTGTCTCTATAATGTCCTCTGGCCTCAGCGCCATCACCCTTGATATCTGAGGACTTTCCGCTGATCCTCTTCCTCATATGATGTGTCGCTCATAGCCTTTTTGGTCACTATGTTCATTCTCGTATTTGTCTCATCCACCTAGAAGACTGAAGTCCTCAGAACCAAATGCTATATGTACAGTGAGGTGACATGAGCCACAGGGAAAAACTGGGGTGAATACTGTTTTTTGCCGTTTACCCGTAAAGTGGATTCAGTTAAGGCAATTAATCTCTCTGAGTAACCATTTCCTCTTCTGCAAAGTGGAGATAATAACACAAAACTGGCAGGACCGTGGGATGGCTGACTAAATTAATATGCAAATGATGTGTTGGCAGCTTTAGGGCATGGGCTGGTGGCCCCACAAATGTTATTCCTCTCTGTCTTCCCCTGTGAGTGTAACCCCATCCTTGGCATAGAATAGGTGTTCACTAGATGCTTGCTGCCTTGGATTGGGTTTGTTAAATGAAAATGTAGGAAGTCCAGTCTAACGTTGCCTAAACCAATGAGTTTCATTTTAAAGAAAGAAACACACATGCCCTGTCTTATGGTCACAAATTCTAATGTCGATCTGTTTTCTTGCAGCGGTGTGTTTGGGGCCCTGGTTAAGCCCCCTACGGGATGTGAGTTAGTACAAGCATGTGTGTGAGAATGGCCCAGAGCAAGCCCATCCATGCTGCCTTGAGACCAGGCCTTTGGGGTTTAAATATTCAGATATTTCTATCCTCACTGGTCACTAACACTGCATTCCTCATTGTCAGTGAGTTAATATTCATAGCAACGCAATGAGAAAGCAGTTTGACCAAACTTTGTCTATTTTCTGGGCAGAGAAAGAAGGCCAGAAAAAGCGCAAATAGCCAAGAGGGTATTCTTAAACCCAGAAATGATTCTGAATGTGAGAACTTAACAGTGATACGTTTGTCTGGGCCGAAGTCCCGCGTGGTGTTGAAATGATACCGACATGTCTGATGATGTTACCTCCTGTTTCTCTCTCACCTGCTATCTCCAGAGCCACTGAAAGCCACCATCAGCCCCAGGAAAGTTAAAAGCAGCGTGGGTAGCCAGGTGTCTTTGTCCTGCAGCGTGACAGGAAGTGAGGACCAGGAACTCTCCTGGTACCGAAACGGTGAAATCCTCCACCCTGGAAAAAATGTGAGGATCACAGGGATCAACCACGAAAACCTTGTCATGGATCACATGGTCAGAAGTGACGGGGGCGCATACCAGTGTTTTGTGCGCAAGGACAAGCTGTCCGCTCAAGACTATGTGCAGGTGGTCCTCGAAGGTCAGTGGGCCCCGTTACAGGGTTCGGCTGAAAAAGAACCCAAACCCAGAGCCCTCAGAAAGAAGAACAAAAGGGGGAGCAGTGCTGATACCCTCCCCCTGTTTTAAGATTTCTCTCTATCCGACCAGCTAATCCCTCTACCTGGGTGTCCGAGATAAATCAGTCAAATGAAAGAATTAAGTTCTGATGAAGTGAAGATGGTAGACGGTGGCAGTGACATCACCAACGTAACGTAACGCGAAGTTAAGCGTGTCCGTGTGGCCCACCGCCATGGTTTATAGTAACTCGTCAGGGTGTAGGCATCTGACACTTGCAACTTATGTGTGATTGACAGTTCACTGCCCGCTGAGGCCAGGTTTTCTCAGTGATGCTCTGTTTGGAGGGTGTTTTCTGCACAATAGCATTGAGCAGCATCTCTGGCCTCTGACCGACAGATGCTCGTAGCATCTCCCTATGAGTCGTGACAAGCAAAAATGTCTCCAGATATTGTGAAATATCCCCTGGGGGGGGGGTGAAAAATAGCCCCCCATCTCCGTTGAGTAAAGCTTTAGAGACAAAACCAGGACGAGTAAAAAAAAATGGTGTCTGATTTGTAGGGTTGTCCCTGGTTGGGTCCAAATAGTCACAGATGTAGGTGAATGGAATTTTTGAGGAATTACCTTGGGGTATAATAATAGGTTTTAGGTATGCTTTATTGTTTTTGTTTTGTTTTGTTTTTTACTTAACTGGTTATTGCCTACTTGTCCCTTGAAGCTCATCGATTAGCCAGGGAAAGAAGCTGTTAAGGTGACATTCAAGTCATTCAAGTGAGACATACGTTTATCACCAAAGAATTGAACTAGCTCTCATCTATATATTTGTGTGTCTTGTTGGAAATTGTGCGTCTTCGTATAGAATTTCAAATTTATCTGTTATCAGTTGATGAAAGTAATTACATGACTTCCGTATAGCCTAAAGGGAATAAAAATAAAATCCATTTATATATGAAAATAAGTTTAAATATATCTCGAAGCTAAGAGGATAGTTGTATTATTACTTTTTAACCTTTGCCCATTTTTAAGAAGAAATCGGCTTGGAATGACATTCTTATTTTGATTCCAGCATTTGCTTGTAGACAATGAGTTTTTGAAAGCAGAGGTGAAATTAGAGAGAGCCTGGGACTCGTCGTAAATGTCTGACACCGTGTTCCACATAATTAAGCGCAGAAAGTAATCAATTCATACTGGTTTGTTAATGAGGATGCACTGTAGTAGTCCTTACAGAGTCATTATTTTTAGATTCTTTGTAGAAAAGGGAGAGATTACCTTTCTAGGCCCAGTTCCCTTGGCAACCATCTCGTGTGACTGAGGAAACCTAAAGAGCATATTGATAATCCATAATGATGTCGAAAGGGTTCAGGTTATCAGAGAGTGACAGCGAGAAAGATTTCAAAGACACTCAGGTCTCACTGGGAAATTAATGTCCTCTTTCATCTCCAAAAAAGCCTGTCACTTCAATAAAAAAAAAGGGAATGGGGGTGGAGGAGCGCATGGAGCACACTCGCGGATTTATTTGCCACATGTCAGTTTCCATTCAGGACAAGAAGCTTCACTTTATTTTTTCCCTTCTGAGAGATGACAGTGCTAATGGAGCAAAAGAGAGCAGAAGTGAAATCACAAATGCGTGTCTCGTATCTGCTTTAAAAGGGTGTCTAACTAGTGTCCTCAGATATAACCTCCCATTATGCCTACTGTTATAGCTGTGGATTAACATAAATTGTAAAATTCACGATACTAGGCACTACGAATGGCCACTAATATAAGGTAGAATTGAGGAATATTTCCTATGAGGCTAAAGAAATTGGAATGGAAGTCTGAGAAACTGAAAATCGAATCATTAGAGGTTCAAGATCAACCCAGAATAACTAGAAAATGGAATAGTAAGAAGGAATGAGAACAGGTCCTATTTCTGGAAATGGTAGAATAGCACCTGGAAGACTAATCTGCAAGAACATAAAAATTATGAATTTTGGACAAGACAAAACTATATACAGATACTAAAGCATCACCCAAAAGTAGGCAGAAGAGGTTTGGCCTTTGAAAGAAGGGGAAAAGATTAGCTGATATCTATGTTAATACCACATTGCCCCCGAGGACATTCTTCAGTCCTTGTAGGGTAGGAGGATAGAAAACCATAAAGTAAGAGGAAAAAGAGAAAACTAAAATCTTAAGGGATTGAGGTGTAGAAGGGCAGGTCTGAACTGTCAGATCACCTACAACTTGAAGGGAGTGAGTAGAGATTCCGGGAAGAAGGAAATAACAGTAGTGAGTCTTGCAATCTGAAAAGAAACTTGTTTGCAAAACTTGGTTGACACCTGAACTGCAAAAATGTGAAGGAGACTCCAAGTATACCATAAAAATAACTAGACATAAAAATACCATAAAAATTACAATACCATAATAGATAGATAGAAAGATAGATAGATGATAGATATGTATGTATATGTGTGAATATATATATTTATATTTATATTATTTATATTTATATTTATATTTATATTTATAGACACCATGACCAAAAGTCAAAAGACAAAGTAGGCAATAAAAATAGACCCTGAGAGGATCCAGATATTACAATTAGCAAGCAAGGGCTTTAAAGCTGCTATTTAAAATATGTTTAGTAAGTTAAAGGAAAATTCAGGCATAATGAATGAACATATGGGAAAGACCAGTAGGGAAATGGAAACTATAAAAAGGAACCCATAAGAATGAAAAAGTTCACTGTATTGGCTTTAATAGAAGATTGAAGAGAGAAGGAGAAAGGATCAGTGAACTTGAAGGTAGATTAAAATAAATTATCCAATCTGAATTGCAGAGAAAAGGAAGACTACAAAGAAAACTAACAGTCTCCCTACCAAGTGGGCATCTATCAGATGTCCTGATATACATGTAATTGGAGACCTGAAAAAATAGGAGAGAATGGGGAAGACAAATATTTAGAGAAATGATGGCCATAGATTTTCAGAATTTGATATAAAAAATAAAGTTACAGATTCAAGAAACTCAGCAGACTCCAAGAAGAGTAAATAATGACTTCTCATCAGATATTTTGGAAAACAAAAAAACAATTGAGCAACATCTTTAAAATGTTGAAAAGGGTTTTTTAAAAAAAAACCACCCTGTCAATCTAGACTTCTATGTCTATCAAAAACAATCTCTAAAAATTAAGGCAAAATGAAGATACTTTCAATAAACATAAGCTCAACAAATGTAGTACCAGAAGAACTACATATTAAGAAATGGTAAATGACCTCATTCGGCATGAAAGAAATGACCTAAAGTGTAAATTCAGAACTACAGAAATAAATGGCATGAGGAATGGTTAATATGTTAGTAAACATTTAGCGCAATCATTTTTTTCCCTTTAATTACTTTTAACATTAAACGAGTTATGAAATTATCAAATTATAACACTGTGTTATAGAATTTACAATTATGATAACACGAAGTTGTAAGTTTTTTACATTTCTCAAGAACTACTAAACACATCCTGAAACATGCTGAATCGTCAGGTCAAATAAAGTAAAGCCAGCATTCCCAAGCATCACGGGCTGGCTAGGTACAGAGAGTGGCAAACAGGATGACAGCTAAGTTCTCAGGAAATCCAGTGCAGAGCCTGTGGAAGCGCTGTCTGCAGTGTTAAAAAGAAAAAAAGCAGATTCTTCACTTTGATATCATGAAGTTTTTTTTTTTCATTTTGATAGTGATATCTGCAATCCCAGAATACATATGAATGCTTCTGGGGGGAAAAAAAAAAACAGACCTGAGGCCTTATCCAGCCACCCAAAACATGACTTGGAAAGAAGTTAAAATTTAGGAATTTGCACATAAAAACATGGTGGAGAGCTAGCCATAGAGAAGCACCCCAGCAGAGCACCCCAGCACAGCTCCCCTGACAATGAGGACCCTACACACTGGCCACAGAAATAGGCTTCAGGGTTTTGGGGTTCCTTCAGGGGTATTTACAAGTGTTTAGAGTTACCTTTCTAAGGCGGAATTACAAGCTAGATTCAGTTTTGTTTCCTGCATTTTTTTTCTTGTACTTTCAAAATTTTCAACAATGAATCTATATCTTTCAAAATTAAAAAATAAAAAATAATATCTGTTAATTATCATCTTTCATTAGGGATAACCCGTAAAATAAGCACAAGTAAAAAAAATCGCCTCCAGCAAGTTTTGTTACCAGACTCAGAATACTGTTTCATGGGCTCACAATTATGTCTAAACAACCCACTTACGCCTAGAAAAAAAATGTGTCTCAATGTCGATTTATATGCCTGAGGCTCGTAAGCCTGTTGGTGACTTTTTCTTCTGCTGCCTTTCAGATAGTTATCTTTAATATGCATTATATCTCTTTTTTCATAAATAATCATATTTTAAAAAGAGAAACATGCATTTGTGATTACTACTGGACAGTATGAGGAAAATAGTCCATATACGTAGTAGAAAAATAATGGAATTTGCAAACTTGGTCTTTGTTGAAAACATGGGGAATTCCCATAGTAACGCCCCTGAGAATAAGGTCCTAATTTGCCTTGGCGGGTCTCGAGCTGTGCCTCCCTTCATAATTATTTCTAGTGCCCATTTCATTCTCTAAAGCATCACAGGTTTGATGATAATTATTCATAATTATTCTTGGTGCCCGTTTCATTCTCCAAAGCATCACAGGTTTGATGATAAGTTGCATGGCCACCTCGCTCATAGAGACATTTAATACAAGCCTGAAGGGTCAAACTCCATCCAGCTTCTACCCATCCCCAGTGCCCTCATGAAAATGTACCTGCACTCATCATTTGTCGTTAAAACTATAAGAGATGATTTTTTAAGAGCCAGTCAACATGAGGTGACCAGTCTCTTTTATTTAATCCTCTAATTCCCTGGTGAGCTGTCCCTAGCCCCTAGTTTGGGGAGAAGTGGCAAGCTAAAGTGACCGTTTGCAGGTGTGGCTTGCCTCTGTGTATATAACTTTGCACAGGATGTACAGACGTTGAATTGTAGACTTCTTGGGGGATGATAATCGCCAAGAATATCTGGGTTGCATCATCATTCTTCTTGCTATGACTTCAGAAAACATATAAGTGATTCATCTAGGCTTGCCAATGCTGTGTTTACCGATTTTGAAAATAAAATCTTGTTCCGATCAGAATTTAGCTGTATCGATAAAACCAGACTTTTTTTGTGGTGTCCACAAGCGCGTAATCATTAGATAAACGCACCTGGACATCATTTAATTATTCGTACGTGCCACTTCCTTCCACGTTTGTCTTCCTGCAGATGGAACTCCCAAAATCATCTCTGCCTTTAGTGAAAAAGTGGTGAGCCCAGCAGAACCAGTCTCCCTCATGTGCAACGTGAAGGGGACGCCGCTGCCCACGATCACGTGGACGCTGGACGACGACCCCATCCTCAAGGGCGGCGGCCACCGCATCAGCCAGATGATCACGTCGGAGGGGAACGTGGTCAGCTACCTGAACATCTCCAGCGCCCAGGTCCGCGACGGGGGCGTGTACCGCTGCACCGCCAACAACTCGGCCGGCGTCGTCCCATACCAGGCTCGAATAAACGTAAGAGGTGCTTGTCAAATCAGCTCCTCGAAAAAACACACAGAAGTCATTGTCGTGGAGAAGGAGGTGTCTGCATGCGCCCAGCTGGCTCTTGGAATGCTGAGACGGACCGACCGTGTCCCCACCATGTCCCACCCCTTCCTACTACGCGGGAACGTCGCCGTCCGGGATGACGGCAGTGATGCCATTTCGGTTTCCACAGTCAGCTTGTCCTCCCGTTTCATTCTTAGCTCTGTCCCCTTGATCCTCCTTTCCGGGTACACACTCTGCATGCCCTTCCTCCTCCTCCTCCTCCTCCTCCTCCTCCTCCTCCTCCTCTCCTCCTCCTCCTCCTTCTCCTCCTCCTCGCTCTGCTGTATTCGTGGTGAACCCTCATGGGCGTGGTCTTTTAACTTGACATTCATAGTGTGACATGACATAACCTCCATCTTCATCTATGTTGTAGAGAGAGTGAAACAATTGAATGGCGGCCGCTGTCTTCACAGAGAGAGCATGCTCATGCAGTGTAGACAAGTTCTTTTTTATCGCTTAACTTGTGTTTTCTCCTAGAATTCAAAACATTTCTTAGAAGTCGATCATTAAAGTATTTAATACTCATTCAGTTTAATTCATAGTCATACAAGGAAAAGGATAAAAAAAATCTTAGAGAAAATGCCCAATGCAGAAAATGTGTTTAATGGAACATGATGTTCTTACATAAAAAATAATCTATATTTTTAATGCAAAAAAAAAGTGTACCTGTTTCTGCGCATAAGACGTACCCTTAAATTATTTTCAAGAGTTTGTTTGTGTCTCTCCAGGGCCCGCAAGCATTCGACCGATGAAAAACATCACGGCGATAGCAGGGCGGGACACGTATGTTCACTGCCGGGTCATCGGCTATCCGTATTACTCCATCAAGTGGTACAAGAACTCTAACCTGCTCCCGTTTAACCACCGCCAAGTGGCGTTTGAGAACAACGGCACGCTAAAGCTCTCCGACGTGCAAAAGGAAGTTGACGAGGGCGAGTACACGTGCAACGTCCTGGTTCAGCCCCAGCTCTCCACCAGCCAGAGTGTCCACGTGACCGTCAAAGGTAAGGCCGTGCCCCTCGCTGTCCCCACACGGCTCACCATCACCTTGCTGGGCCGGGCCACGCCACTGCACCAACGGTTAGGATCGGGAGGAATGTGCATGTTTAGAACAAGACGTTATTATTCCTCAAAGCGACTGTTCTGTTCCCTTCGCCGCTACATCTTCACGTGACCTGTGGTCACTATGGCTTCCTTTGCATGGGAATTTTTGGCTCGGTGTTCCAGAGGGCATGCATCAATATTCACATAGGAAAAAAGAAACACATCATTGGCTTGCTTATCTAGTCGTCTGACACATAATTTTAAAACACGTTATCTTTCTTTTTAAAAAAACAACTTCTAAAAGTGAGTTCTTTTAGAATCCCGCTGGAAGAGAGAAGACTTCGAACAAACTTCTCATCTTGAGTAGATGAGCAGGTCGAAGCAGTGACGTAGAAATTATAGGATCAGAGGACCTCACAGACCAATGTCCTGACTTTCCAATTATTCTTTACATCATGACTTCACGACACAGATTCTCGTGGGCTCTAACTTTCAGAATGAACTTTGAAGATCATGCAACTCAACACGAACCTCCTTTTTGGTAAAGACAGATAGAGTGGCAGGAGCCACTGAAGGACTCACAGGTCCATAGTGGGGACCCTTAGGGGAAATTAGTTCTTTCATTCCCTGATTCAGTTCCCTCAGCTGAACATAAAACAAAAATTTTAATTATGCAAGTAATCTACATGAAGTGGGTCATAAAAATATCTCCCGTATATTATGAAAAAATGTCAAAATTCTGTGGACGCAGCCTTCTGCCCGCCAAGCTCCCTGCCTGAGCTGCCCACGTTATCTTCCTAGGTACCAATAATTGTCTCTTGGTCTCCTGGTTCCAATGTTACATAACTTCCCCCAAACTTATTTTCTCACAAACCCTGTTAGTTTACCTTTTTTGGATCACCCATAAGTACACACACACACACACACACACACACACAATCTGTAATACATTACGTACGATACATTATATAACGTGTGTTATGTGTTACATATTAGATACACCTGTACATAAATAATCTTGAATCTCTTTTTAATCATCACATATCTTAAGAATTTTTCACACCCTTATAAATTCTTGGTAAACCTGACCAGGCACAGCTGCATGAAGGTTTATTTTGTGGCCGTATTTATTCCTTCCGCCATCACTTGTGGGACATGTCTTCTGTGCCAGCAATTACCCCACACACTGAGGAAGACAATGAAGAAGGGAGACATCATCCCTTCTTCTCTTGGACCTGTCCTTCCAATCAGGAGAGACAATCAGTAACCAAATAAGACGAGTGTGGAAACCAGGAAAAAAATTATAATAGTCAGTACTATGAATTAACACGTGGCAGTATCTTAAAGATTCACTGCAGTGGAGAACTAGAATCCATATCAAGGAGTTTTTGGTCCTCTGCTGTCTTAACGTGATGGGCCTACCATGCCCTCTGAAGGGATGTTTCACCCACCCACGGTGTTGTAACATGACAAGTTGGTCATTTGGGAATGACCGGTTTGCCGAGTTGTACAGATCCTCCAAATATTGACACAACACATTAAAACAACATCGAAATATCGCCATAATCTCACCAGAAAAGTCTTGAAGTATTTGGAAGCTGCCGAGCTCATGGTAGCACATATGGATTTTCCAAAATTCTATTTTTTGCTGTAAAGTTTGAATTTTATTACTCACAATATAGTTCATTATGATCATAGGAGTGACAGGCTCGTTTCTTTCCTTTAAAGAAAAACACCTGCCAAGTTCACAAGCCCAAAAAAGGATAGCTGTTAGATAGCCATTGTCTGAAGAGTCAAACACACACACACACACACACACACACACACACACACACAGTGGCATGAACTGAAGTCACATGGCCCGCCTTAGGTTTTAAAGTGAGATTTCTGACTCATGTGTTGAGACTTGCATTAAGGGCACGAAGGGACAGCAGGGTGACCTGTTAGAAAGCCAACCTGGGTGAGAGGTGGAAGGAAGTGAATGGGGTTGAGGATGTAGCAGACACTTGTTGTTCAGGCCGGTTCAGTAGGGTTGCCTCGTGGACTGGGTGTGGTGAGAGAGCAGTAAAGATGGCGATGACTCTGAAATTTCGGCCCGAGTGATGCAATGCACAGCACTGCCACCAACAAAGTTGGCAAAAGATGCCAGAAGGCAGTTCAAGGGTGGAAACTCGAAGTCCAGTTTCCAGTGCGTGCAGGTTGGCATACGCATTAGACAAACAGTGGACCCGTCCCATGGGAAGTGGGGCACATGGGGGAGGGACATCTAGGCATCGGGGCTGCAGACGTGGAGACGTCGGGAGGAGAGAACATTAGGTAAGGTCGCAGATCGCATGAAGGCCACCGGTCTAGTGGGGACTCTCAGGGGACTTTGCGTAACTCCCTCCAGATTTTAACTTTGTGGAGATGAACGTACCCCTCTTTTAGTCAGACTCCCATTAGAATCTGTTCGCCAAGTATCTGCAGAGAAAGTCGGACAAAAACACAAGCAAAGGCTGCTTGAAATGTGCACGTATCTCTTTAAATCGTCTCGATTCGATCGATCACTGAAACGGTAGATACTGAAAGAGGAACTGCAGCCCGGGTGGGTGATCTCACCGTGCACGGCTGTGCAGGACTTCCCAGATGGAAAACAGAAAGTTCTGGATTCTTAGGTCAGCATGGGGCATCTTTCCGTCCTAGTCCCGTGCAGTGCGCCCTAGCAAAGATATTTAGAGTAATTCGGTTTAAGATTCCACTTGCATTTCTCGCTTAAGATAACTTCTGACTTTTCACGTATCATCACAATTTCACACCACGAATGAGTTTAGGCTTTACACAGACACCGTTAGGAATCCCGTTACCAAACTGACTTCTGAACGCTTAGATTTCAATCTTAAAGTGTTTCGAAATGAACTATTTACGTTTAATCACACTCCAGCGGTCAGAATTGTAGTTCATCGAAGCTTTTAAAGAATTAATCATCTTGGCAGTTTAGAATTCTGATAGGGATTCCGATAAGAGGAAAGATCAAGGATCCACTGGATTATGGAGAAAGATAAGTTTGGGGTTCTTTCTGTGGAGCTGCATTGGGGCCAGTCTGTCTTGTATCATTGGTGTGACTGCAGTTCCATTATGGGACCCTTGAGACAACAAAGCTATGTCTCTTCAGAGCATCTCAGAAAAGCAAGTGTGAGGCCTTGAACACTGGCTTCCTCTGGAAGCTGGCCCGTTCATTCCCACCAGTGACACTGCAAACGATTTTTATGTTGTTTCCAGGAGGTTCATCATTAACACCGAATAGAGCGTGTGTGTGTGTGTGTGGACTTATGGAAACAATACTATTTTCCAGTCATGCCTTTTTTGCTAATAGTCATGGCCCTTTGCTTATTTTATAGCATTGCTTGAAATTTTTGAATAAGATCCGGATATTGATATAAATAACATGCTAATTATTGATAACACCCCAAAACATAAGCGGTTCTAAAACATATTAACTAATCAGAAGCGCAATTTTGCTGCCTTCAAACTTGTAGGGAGAAATAAAAGTCAAAATCCTTTTACTTAATTTCAATTTAACAAGCAGTATTAGATTTAACACCTTTCAAAGATTTTTCTTTCTCATTTTAGGTGCCACATTGAACTTGAATGGTGACTAATTGAGTGTTCTAATTTCTAGGGACCAACGCTGCCAGGAAAGTTAATTGGCTGCGAGATAAAAATGTCACCTTCGATTTATATTTATATTAAACTATATAGTTTACAAAACACTTTCTCATGTGTAACCTTAATTAATCTTCGCGGTGACTCTGTCACGCAGATAAAAACATAACCAGAGAAGCAGAATAAGAAAGATTGGGAGATTTGCTCAAAGCTGTCCAGTAACATAGTCAAGTCGCAAACACACATCTTTGGGTTCCAGCCCAAACCCATGGTGCGTTTTAGAAGTCATTCACATCACGCCGGGGACCAGGGCTAAAGTGAGGAGAAATAGACGCGAAGAAGAAAGATATTGAAAAAACATAGAAAAGAGACTTTTTTTAAAGTAAGGGCATGAGATATTGAGGCCCTAATTTGAGAGAGAGAGAGAGAGAGAGAGAGAGAGAGAGAGAGAGAGAGAGAGAGAGAGAGAGAGAGAATGAATATTCGTTCAATTGGAGAGATGAAAAGGAAGCAATGGATTTGGTAAGTGAGGATGGGTAAAAACCCAGAAATTCGAGTCTGAAATGCTGGTGAGGCTGAGATAGGAACTTAAAATCTTAGTGACTCGGGAAGTCTTATAAAGGGTGAGGTTTGGTGTCAAGTCTTATGAACCTCCCTCTGAATTCAGATCATTTTTAAAGTTAAAGAAACTATTTCTTTCCACTTAATAAGATTGTAGCTGTAAAGCACCTTTCACCTAAAAAAAAAATCTTGAGAAACATCTTCTGTGACTAAAAACTAGAATTGCCACCTAGTCCCTCTGCCAGGTCCCACTGCCGGCATCAGGTTGCCGATGGCACAGGTGACCCACTTCTCTTGAACGTGCTTTGGAAGACAAAGCCGCCCTGCTTTTCAGAATTAGTGCTTTACATCCCCAAGTTCTAGGAAGTTTGTCTTTTTCTTTCTTTACGTCTAATTTGCAACATCCCAGCTGACGAAAATAACAATTCCTGTTTCTCTTCCTTATAATTCTACATTATGCCTTAAGGATTTTCCCCCCTAAAATGTTTTAGTTACATTTTCTCTCATGGTCTTAACTGGTCATTTTAAACAATTTGGTGGAAGGAGAGTATTTTTTTTTACCTTTCTACTTATGTTGTCCTATGTATGGTTCTACAGTTCTCTGGCAGTCCAAAATACCTGGTTTAAAAATCACTGTAGAAGAGTTAGATACTCTTATCCCTGATTTAGTCTGAGGTTACGCTGTTTTACTTTAACTGCACTGCTCTGTCTTCTGTTAGTCAGCATTTGAACCGTATGCTTCAGGCCTCACCTTCTGGGAACACTTAATCCAGTGTATGCAGTAGGTGTGTGTGGGCGTGAGTATTTATACGTGTGTGTGTGTGTGTGTGTGTGTGTGTGTGTGTGTGTGTGTGTTTATTTTTGCTGCGCTTTCTTATATCTCTGAGTTGAGCCTTTGGGGATTTCTTGAGTTCTCATTCTGATATTCGGACTGATTTCTTTCTCATTTTGGTTCTGTTCGACACGTTCTTACTGAGTGTGTGCATTTGCAGAACCTGTATTAAAGATAAGGACAAATTTTCAGTTCCGAACACTGGCTGAACTGGAGACAGCTGAATGAGTAAAAATAAATAGGCTTTTTAAATTGATGAGCCACAATCTTAAAACAAAGCTTTCAAACAATTTTTTCCTTGCTCCGTTAAGGACAGGAAGATACTGATAACCATGTACAGAGGGGTCTTATTGAAAGAGAACTCACACACATGTGATACTTCTCCTCTGGTCATAATTCAAATGAATAAATGCAACATGGATAGATGGATGGGTGTGTGTGTGGATGGATGGGTGGGTGGGTGGATGGATGGATGGATGGAAGGAAGGAAGGAAGGAAGGAAGGAAGGAAGGAAGGAAGGAAGGAAGGAGGGAAGGAAGGAAGGAAGGAAAGCAGGATGGATGGATGGATAGACGAATGGTGTATACAGAGGCTATGTGACAGACAGACAGGCCCGGTTTTGTTATTAGTAGGATATTTTTTGTTTTACTTTGGAGGAAGCAAACTATTGCAGGTTGGCTCCTGCGAGAAACCATTTCTGAGAGGGAGCTTAGTGCACAGGGGGTGGGCAAGGAAGCCCGAATGACAGACAGCTGTGGAGAGAGGACAAGGAAGGGGCGCTGGGCACAGAAAAATGAGCTGTGATGCAGGGCGATGGCAGCCTTATCTAACCCCACACGGAGCAAGAATGGCCCTTCCATGCTGTCCCTAGTCAGGGCAGAATTGCCCTCTGAGGCAGTCATTATATATCGCCCCCACTCCCAGAAAGAGCCTGTCTTTGGTGAGGTGAATCTCTGCAGCTGGGACAGTTTTTGAAGTGGTCACCTGATAGTTGAAGAATGCCACCTGCCATCACGCCCAGAATCTGGAGCACACGTCTTTTCTTAAAATGGAATCGTGTACACCAGTTACATATTGTGAAACAGCTATAGGTGTGCCTCTCCAATACCTTTAATAAAAAAATCCTGTTTCATTTAACCGCTCCTACTTTCCATAATGACATTGATTCAATATTTCAAATAAGAAGCGAAATTGATCACAGTGTATGATAGTAGCATAGTCGGACTCTACCTTTGTCGTCAGAACAAATTTTTATTCAATCTCTTCAGTTAATTCCTGTGATTTGGTTAGTCAGATAATATCTGTGCATCGGCTGTTAATGAGAATAGGGAATGATAGGATGTCACTGTCAATGAGAGGTGGGGGTCCGTGGGAGGACCTACTGACAAATAATTCTCACACATGGCGGGAGGTAGCAAATGTCGAGAGAATCAGGATGGGGTGGGAAATGCGGAATATGCCCACTGACTATGGGGGAACAGGGAATAGGTGAATAAGGAAAACACAGATTTCAACATAATACCGTCAAAGAAATATGCATGAGGTGCCTCAGGAGGAGAAAAGACGGTCACTAGTCGATTCTGGGGGTGAGGTGGGACGCAAGTCTGGAGTCAGAACGGAGATTCTAAGGAAACAGAGTAGATTCTCAAAGGGCGTCTGGAGCCTGAAGGGTCCCCCAAAGCAGGTAACAGCTAAATTGAGTTTTCACTCTGTAAGACGATGAAAGTGAGAGTAAGACCAGGTTCAGGCACCAAGAGTGGCGACAAAAATAAGGACGAGGTGTGGTCCCTCACATGCAGAGCTCATAAAGGGCTCTAACTACGTGTGTGAGCAGCGCGTGTCTGCAGAGACAGGCATCAGCTCTTATAGCACGTGACCCCTTCTGCTGGAAGCTGAAGGCAGTGAAGTAACCGGAACAAAGGGCCACGCCCACACGGTGTTTGGGGACAATTGATCTGATGGAGGTTTATAAGATGGATGGCAGTGCAGAAATATTTTTTAAAAATTAGAAAGACCCGGAAAAAAAATTAAAAGTGATGGTGTATGTTTGAGGGGAAAGGAGCTTGCGACAGGAGATGTTAAGAAGCGGTGTTTACAAGACATAGCAACCCATGGAAAGTGGTTGAAGATAAAGAGAAAGGAACAACTGAGAACACTTTCATTATTCCGAGCTTCTCGCATCTGGGAGATTTTGATGCCACTGATAGAGATAGAGAATTGAAGATGGCATGTAGATTAAGTAGGAACATGCTATGTTTGTTTTGGAATCTGAGATGCTCCTAGGATATCAAGATGGAGATATTAGCAGATATTAGCAGATAACCGAACAAGCAGACGTGAAGCTTGAGAAGGACTCTGAGGCTGACATTGTCGATTAGGGAATCAAGGGCGTCGAGCTGACATCTGGAATGGGGGGTGTAGATGAGGCCATCAGGGGAGCAGAGGTCAAAGGCCAGGGCCAGGCCCCAGGGAGTGACACCTCCCTTAGTTTGGGGGTTGTTGGAGGCACAGTCTCCACTCGAATTGCTGCACTACTGATTTAAGGATTTTAATCGCTTTCATAGTTTATTGTATGAATTATTTTTAAATCCATGACCCACCATCCTCATCCTCCCTTCGCGATGGGGTCTCTGTATTCATAAACTCTTATAAAACACTTGTGTGTGTTTTATCAATACCCATAAGGAAGCAGAGATGGTGACGATATGTATTTTTCCTAAGGATTTGTTATTGGTCCATTGAATTAGAAATGATTTCAAATCATATTTACCAATCAAATACTGTGTAATTCAGGTCTAATAATTGGAAAAAAAAACCCTGATACCTAATTAGCCATATTGGAATCTTTATTAAATCAAATGAAGAAAATAATTTTACATAGGAAAAATGACATTCATTAAGAAATACCATTGTCAACGAAGTGAAAAGACAACCTATAAAATGGGGGAAAAAATTTCAAACCATATATCCAGTAAGAGGTTAATATCCAAAAATTATGAAGACTTCATACCACTTAATATCAAAAATAAACCATCAAATAAATAATCCAATTAAAAATGGGCAAATAACCTAAACAGACATTTTTCCAAAGAAGGTAAATAAATGGCTAACAGGTACACGAAATATATGCTTAATATCATCGGTCATTGGGGAAATGCAAATTAAAACCATGAGATATTTCCCTATGCCTATTAGAATGGCCATTATCAGCAAGACAAGAGATGACAAGTGTTGGTGGGGATGTGGAGAAAAGGGACCCCTTGTGCACTTTGGTGGGATTGTAAATTGGTACAACCAATTGGCAGAAAGTTCGGAAGTTTTTCAAAAAATTAAAAATAGAATTACCATATGATCCAGCAATTCCACTTTTGGGAATATATCCAAAGTAGATTAAAACACTAACTCGAAAAGATATTTGCAGCCCATTATCATGGCAGCATTATTTACAATAGCCAGGATATGGAAACAACCCAAGTGTCCATGGATGGATAGATGGATAAAGAAAATGTCACACACACACACACACACACACACACACACACACACACGAGTACTATTCAGCCATAAAAAAAAAAAAAACGAGGAAATCCTCCCTTTTGTGACAACACGTTGAACAGCCAAGACCAAGAGCTGTCACCCTGAGAACTGAGTGGCAGCCCATGGGGTTAAAGTACCATGAGAAAAGAGGACAAGATGTGGAATTGAGGAAATGATCCATGGCAATACAAACAGAGCCTCGGTCTGTCTCAACGACCATGTAATGTGTCTGATTTTTCCCAGGGAATTATGAGCCTCAGGACAAAAAAAAAAAGTTACAGAGAAGAAAGATTGAATGATGCTAATTGAGCAACTTCTAGGCACCGCCTGGACTCTCTGCTGTCGTGTTAGTTAAAGCTCTTCCCCCAACAGTGTCACGAATTGTTTTATTATCACCATTTTATGCATGAAGAAATAGAATCATAAAAACGGGATGAAAAAAACTGCTAACTACCCAAGAGTGACTGACACCCAATCCATGTTTCTTTCAATATGTCATTTTCCTCTCTGGGGAAAGGGCAATAAAACATCATGTTTTCTCCTATGAAGAAGAATGTATAATTAATTTTTGAAAGACAAGACACGGGAAGATATTAGCTTTAGCGTTCTCGTTAAGGGTTTCGAAAAACATATGAGTCTAAAGTAACATTTGGATGTATTTGGATGAGGCTCTGAACTGCCTCGGAGAAAGAAATTTGCGCCATTGTAGAGAATGAAATAAACAGACCTGGTAAGAAGTGACATTTAGGAGATATTTACGGACTTCCTGTAGGAAGGTTATGTCAAAACCTATTGCAGGTCACATTTGGAATGTTTGCTCCTGTTATATTATAAGCTTTCACTGTCAAGATTAAGAGAATTTACTTTTAAAATTGATAGAATAAACCAGATAAAGTAAGCATTATGTCTCCAACGAAAGATTTGGCTTCACCAAAATCATTACAAGATTTTTTTTAATTATTTGATTTACATTTTGCCTCCCATTTTATATCTGATGAATGAAAATAAAAGATTTAGGACCCTTTAACAATTATTTTTAGCAGACTTAAGATTCACGGCTGAAGTGAGGGAGACCACACAGTGAGAAATGATATGATTGACCAATAAGTCTTTTCATGTAATTTGCATTTTAAAAAGTGCCTCCACGTGTAATGTGAACAAAACAACAACCTGACTTTGACATTATCTGGGAAAATGACTTTTCCCTCTAAATTCTTCCTTTCATCATGAACATTTTTATTTTAATTCTTTGATTAGGTTTTGTTTTGTTTTTTGCAAATATTTTTTTTTAAATATTTTAACTATATCTCGTTTCCATTTCACATATTAAGTATAACTTAGCATTCAGTCTTAATTAAATGCCGTGATTTTGTATTAATTGTAAAAAGCTGGCTCTTGAGGGCCGCGGCACCAAATGTTCCAAATGTTTGCACTGCGTACTTAACATCTGCACTTCATAATTTACGCTGAGATTCTTGCTTCCTTTATCTCGCCCACGGTGGCTTCTCGCTGAGCCCTCCTCAGCACGCCTGAATTCTCAGCATCTGATTCAGACCAAGAAATGAGATACCGAGGAGTGTTGGAGCCGTTTACAATACGATGTTCCAAACGCAGGAGTCGCCTTTGAGTGACACGCATGCGCGTTAGCCCGTCGGCGTTCTGACGTGCGTTTTCAGCAGTGTAGCTTTACGGCTAAAGTTCCTGAAATTTACTTGTGAAGCTATGATTATATTCCTTAGGGTTCTATGACCCAGTGAATTACAGATACTTTGGGGGTGTGGAACGTGTGGGTTTTCTTTTTGTTTTTGTTTTTTTTTTTAATCGTGACTTCTCCATCACTATTTCTCCCCTTTGTTCTTGCTCGGGCATCCTTTGTCTATCCCCTCACTTCCTTCTGTGAGAACAGAGTCTTCTCACATGTAGAGTGACAGCCTACACTCTGCATACCGGTTCCTTAGTTAGGTCAGAAACATGCTGCGTCGTACCTTTTTTGATCTAGAAAATAAAAAGTAAGCCCTTCTGTATTTCTTATTATCACTATAAGCAGTAAGAGAACTTTGAATGATTCCCTTGCCCTAATTGGGAATCTTTTAACTTAATTGTTTTGTGTTTGTTTGTTTGTTTGCTTGTTTCTCATCTTAAAAACTGACGAAACAGAACCAGTGCTAAGATCCTGATTCAGGCGCCTATGAAAACTTTGCTAACTCATTCTCTTTCCACTCCTTGTTTTGCAAAGAAGGAAATTGAGGCACAGAGGGGAGTGGATAATTTTAGTGAGAACCACGGCTGGAATTACACCCAGGTAGCCTGGCTCCCAAGTTCTTATCTGCTAAAACTGATCTGCAGTTGAGATAAGGAGCATCACGCCAGCAGGGGGTGTCCAGGTGTGTTTGAGTAAACTGACAACCAGGCGTCTGTGTGAGAGACCAAAGAGGAGGAACCATAGTTATTTTTATCAAGATGGACGTTTATTAAGGATTCATACTATTTACACGATTAGTAAACATTTATGCCGCTTGGGACAAGATTTAGAGAAATCTGCGTACCTCTGCTACTTCTTGGCTCTGTCCCCACCTGATGTCCACTGTGAACAAGTACAACATAATCCAACTTGACCTTCTCTGCCAGCACCAAGTAGAACCTCACCCCGAGGGTCTTTTTCTTTTAGCATCAGCTCAACTCATCGCAGACCCAAAGCTCTAACTTCCCAGCGAGAACCCAGAATGGTTTCGACGTTGAAAGCGTTTGCCAGTGCCTTATGCTGTTCTCGTTTGCTTGTGTGTTTGTTTGTTTCTCTGGCGAGAGACCTAACTTGAGCCATCTGCTCACTAGTCCTTCTAACACGGGCTACGTTTGCAATTCTGAGTTCTAACTCCCAACTGCTTATGAAAGCATATAGTAGTAGTAGTGATAATAGTAATACAGGCTAGCTATGGCTGTACTCTGCTGATCCCCACTGCCCGTGACTACACACAAAAGCAGCACTGGGCAGAGATGGGATTTAAGTTCATTGCTGCGTGCCCAGCACGCACCGTGTTGTCAAACTCATACCGCGTGCTCAGTAAGCACTTCTTGAGTGAATGAATGAATGAATGAATGATTTCTGTTCAGATGTTTCTCAGCTGGATCCTTGCATTTTCACCAAGTTCATAATGGCAATAAACCTACCATCGATTGAATGAACAAACTCTGTAGCGATCCTACAGTTAAATAATTTCATTCTGTCAAATCGCCTAGTATAATAACTGGTTTATACTGGGTGATTGCATGCTTACTAACCTTAGTTTGCAACATTGATTAATCCTAAACCCCTGCAAAAAAAAAACAAAAACAAAACAAAACAAAAACAGACAAAATCTGAGCCCTTATCCTGCAATGAATTAGTTCCATGATGTGGGGCAAATGAACACGACTGAGTTTCAGTTTCCCCATCTGTGAAGTGAGGCTGTGAACAACTACCCCATGAGGCCGGTAATAAGTGCATTGAAAACTTGCCCACATTCCCATAACTAGTAAGTAACCGAGTAAAATTCAAACTTAACTCTTCTGGCTCCATTTAAACCACTTTCTGATGCCGAAGTCCCATCTAGGAAGTTACCAAGGAAAGATAGTCCCGAGACGAGATGGAAAAGCAGGAGTTGATCAGGGAGATTAAGTCAGGAGAGAACTTTCCAGACCGAGCTTGTTTGTGGTCACAGCTGGCCAGCTGAAGGGTATTACCTCATCTCAATGACTCAGAAATGCCATGAATCATTTCGTAATTTAAGGCCATATACATAGACTATGTAAAAGTGAGAGGTTCGGATTAAGATGTGATTCTCCTAACATAAAATTCATTAACATTTGCTATTAGTTGGATGTTGGACATAAAAAAAAAAACTAACCAGAAACTCGGAATCTTTTTTAACAGGTCGAAGGCAGGGACGAGCAGGAGGGGGCCGGCGACTATAGTGCCGATGACAGAAAAGCAGGAAAGAAATCTCCTCACTTTATAAAGCGTCTGAGGACAAACCAAACCCAAACCTCTCTTTCACAGCATTTATACTTCAGAGCACAGAGTCTGGAATGTTTTCATTCCAAAATGATGACTGAATTTTTTTAGAAAGTTGATTGAAATAAATGACAATAAGCCTATTTGCTGAAGTCCAAATCGAGCCATGCTTTTCCTTTCGAATGATGAGGAAATTCACATCATAGAGCACGACTTCAAATCTGCCTCTGGTCCCTGTTTACGAGCCACGGTGGTGACTGTGTCACTCACTCAGGGTCACGAGAAGGGGCTGAAGGAAAAGTGGATGTGGGATGTTCACGTGGCTCGTTATCATCTTCCCTCTATCACTCCTTTTACGTCTTTTCTTTCAGTTCCACCTTTTATCCAACCTTTCGAGTTCCCAAGATTCTCCATCGGGCAGCGGGTCTTCATCCCATGTGTGGTGGTCTCGGGGGACTTGCCCATCACCATCACCTGGCAGAAAGACGGCCGGCCCATCCCAGCCAGCCTGGGCGTGACCATCGACAACATCGACTTCACGAGCTCCCTGCGCATCTCCAACCTGTCCCTGATGCACAATGGGAACTACACCTGCATAGCCCGCAATGAGGCCGCAGCTGTGGAACACCAGAGCCAGCTGATCGTGAGAGGTGGGTGCAGGCGCAGGTGCAGGCGCAGGTGCGGTCGCAGGTGCAGGCGTGGGATGCGAGGCGTGTGTGCAGCCAAGTGACAGCGCTTGCTTGAAATATTGTGAAAATAACTAGAATGCATAGAATCCGCTGTCATCCCATTCAAGACACACACACACACACACACACACACACACACACACACATGCAGCTGTAGAAACCAACTGTGAATTCCCCTAAGCCCCAAACCAAGGTTTCATTCGCCTCATATTACGTTGCAAAGAATTAGCAGCAGAGAGGTGTGTGAGTGAAGACACAGGAGGCCTGGGGTTCAGCTCACGACGCGGGCTTCCCCGTGTCAACCCACTGGTTCTGAACCACTGGTTCTGAAGCCACAGTGCACGAGCTCTTGCTGTGTCGTAATTTTGCGTAGCACCTTGGATGATGTTCCTGTTGAGATGGTGGCTTTTTTTTTTAAGCGAAGCAACCCTTGGTTGACCCCACAGATTGCAAGAACCTTGTCAGCTTATACTCCCTCATTTTTAACTTTTTACACCTACAGCACCTGGTCTTCTAGGTGGTCTCCCATCCAAGGACTCAACAGGCCCGACCCTGCTTAGTTTCCGAGATCAGACACGGGCTTGCTCAGGGCCTCATGGCCGTAGACAGAGGTGATAGCTTTTAAAAACAATGTTTGTCAGAGCCGTATACCAGTGTTTTGGAAAAGTGAAAAAATAATAACATTTATATTTTTTCATTTTGGTTTTAGCAATGTGGTTTTCTTTGTTCCTCTCTTCTATTTAGCATTAAATCTGTTACTATTTTTGGAGGCTATTGCAACATTTATTCAATTAAGCAAACGTGGTAATAATTACGAAAAAATTTAAAACGGGTCGCTTGACTCGTGGGAGATGTCAGCAGGAGTCTCAGTGCCCTGGTCTCGTTTCGAATCTCTGTTTGAGTCACCGAATTCCCAGTGAGGGCCGTACTCACTTCTGAAAGCGAGCGACTGGCGTTCTGCAAAGTCCGTGATCACATGGTTTCCCAGAGGTGTCTGCATTTGCCTCCTAGCACCGCGTTCGCCCACATTACCAAGGACCCACGTGGAATGACAGATTTACGTAGCAGTATTATTCATAGTGGCCAGGACATGGAAGCAACCAAAGTGTCTTACGATAGATGACTGGATAAAGAAGCTGTGGTGCATATATACAGGGGAGTATTGCTCAGCCATACAAAGAGATGAAATACTACCAGTTGAGACAACATGGATGGACCTCAAGATAATCATGCTGAGCAAAATAAGCCAGAAAGAAAAAGTTGAAAATCACATGGTATCACTTGTATGTGGGATATAAACCTAAAAGCAACAAAGGAACAGGACAAACAAACAGAGACTCGTGGACATGGACAACAGACTAGTGGTTACCAGAGGGGAGCAGAGAGGGGGGAGGTAGACGGGGTAAAAGGGGTCAAATATGTGGTGACAGAAAAAAATATAACTATGGGAGGTGAACACACAGTGTAAACATATATATGCCTTACTGTTAAAGTGTACAAATGAAACCAATGTCACCATAAAAAAATTAATTAATGGGTTTTTAAAAAGAATTCCATTAAGGTGATTATTTGCATTTAAGATCCCCAGACATGTGGATTTTATCAGGAGGGGATGATTTCCATTGTCTTTGGGGTGGTCGATCGGGCTGGGCAGCTTCTTTTTCGAGCAGTAGATTCCAGCATCCTTCCTCAGCCCTTAAACCTTGTCCCTGTGACACCTGTTCTTCCTTTCTGGCTGAAAAGTAATGCCCGTTCTATCTACGTGCCAACAAAAGGAAGTGAAATCTATGGATCCATATGAAGAAACCAGCTTTGTATTTGTAAAAACAATTTCCCCTGAGCGAATGACTAAGAAACTATATATTCTCAATTAGGTAGAAACTAAAGATACAAATAACATTTCTTTTCTCATTCTGCATTGGACTTTTGAGTATAAGAATTGGGATCCGTGAATTTTTTTTCCTGTTTTCTGAAGATAAATAAACATGGGGACCAACACAGTCTCTGTTTCCCAAGGGTCTTCTTTCTTATAAAAAGAACTGACACTGTAGCATTTGTAAAGGGCGAAGCAGGACGTCAGCCTGGCCCCTGTTACCTGACAGAAGGAACTAGATCAGAGAAGAATGCTGGCTAGGAATGGACTCGCTTGCTCTCCGTTTCACTCTCCTTTGCAGGAAAGACAGCCAGGCCCAGACCAAAGCCACGGTCAGACGAGCTGGTAGTAAGCCTGGCCACTCAGGGCAACATAGCTGACCACTGTCTGACTCGGTAGTGGTTCTTCAGATTTGTTAAATAAGGTTGTGTGACATTAACGTCAAATCACCAGCGAGGTGATAAAACCCTGAGACACGGAATGTGCTTCGCAAACAGTTCAGCGACTGGAGACACAGCCGAGGGCAAGGTGGTGTGGGCCGTGGTCAGCCTGGATGTCGCCACAGATTCTCCTGGGAGACTTAAGAAAACACTGATGATGGTTTTCTGGTTCCAGCTAGTCCCGCTTAAATCATAACCTCTGGGAGGACATCCGTCTCTCAGATATCTGGGGCATTATATATGTTTTTAAAAATCACTCATAAATGATTTTTAAATTTTGTCTACATTTCAACTATATGGGAAGCTTTAAAAAATTCCTGATGTCCAGATTGCAGCCCATGCTAACTAAATAACCATATTTGGAGGTGAGACCCAGGCTTCAGTAATTTGTAAAGTCCCCAAGTTGATTCTAATATGCAGCCACGTTCAAATCCTAGCATCCTGGTTAATTTGTATATGCAGCAATTTTAGAAGTCTGATTTTTTTTCTAAATGCAAAGAGAAAAAAATAAATAAAAAACAAATACAAAGACAGGTCATTGGTGACACTCACCAGGTCTGTGACATGCTGTGGCATGGCCTGATGTAGCTTTTTAATTATCATGGTAGCAGCTGTTTGGCAAACGGACTGGTCCAGAAAGCAAGGATAGGAGGTAAAGAAAGTTGCCTTGAATGAGGATGACGATAGTCAAGGCAGTGAGAAGTGGGAGAATTTGCAAGCATGCTCCAGAAGCGAAGCAAACAAAACTTGTTTATGAAGTGACTGTCATAGGAGAGAGAGGACTTTAGAACAGAAGCACATATTTTGCCTAATAAAGTAAATGAAGTTTTTTTTTTTTTTAACGGAAGTGAGCCAGGTGTCAGGAGTTGCACTTGTGACAAGGGAAACGATGACGTGGGAACAACAAGAGGGTCCGGACCCCGGGTGTTCCAGCATTTAACATCCCAGAATAAGGGGAAGCGTCAGCAAAGAGGCGGGGAGAAGAGCAGCCCATGAGATGGTGGGGGACCCCAAGGACCATGGGGCGCTGAGGCAAAACAGGAACACACCAAGAAAGATAGGTAATGACGTATATCCAACCCCGTTGAAAGTAAGAAAAGAGGAAAGCCAAGAATTGCTCATCAGGTGTAGGAAGATGAACTCTGTGTGTGACCTGGAAGCTCAGCCTGGCTGCAGCGAGTGCCTGATTAGTGGGGCGTACGAGAAGGAAGTGGAGGACGGGGGTGAGCGAATGTGTGGGAACTCCATAAAAGACCACTGGTTTCCTATTTTCGGGTGTGTTACTATGCATGACAGAGGCAGAAAAACACAGACAGGAGAGATGGACAGGATAAACCATTCTAGAGAGATTTTTGAGCAGAAATTTGACTCGGGTAAGAGGGAAAGCCACAGAGCTTTCCATAGGATGTCAGTTCCAGGTAGAGAGACCAACAAGGACAAAGACCCAGTGTCGGGAGTGAGTTTTCTGCATCCAGAGGACAGCAGGGGAGCACGGTGCTAGTTCAGTAAGGGAGGAGGGAAGGTTTGAAGCCAGGGTTCGAGTCGTCTGTTCCGGGTGTGATGGAAGTCACGGGATCTTTATGTCCAGTGCCATAATCTTACCTGGATTCGGCCCAGTTACCATCTTAACTGAATGCCATCCAGCAGATAATGGCGATATTTATTTAGACGACCCCATCCAGCTGCGACCACCAAATATCTTTCAGTTGTTTTGCCTTCAGAAAACCTGAATCCCTGGCCCTATTGACAGCTAGAGAATCCTGTATCCATTCTTTGGAACTATAGCTACTGAGAAGCCAAGAATTCCCAACATAAAATAGTAGACTATACCTAAGATTGAAAATTATCTGTCCACTTGTAAACATACCTCACTTCCCCTGGGAAGGTCTCCCAACTAGGAAGCTGATATATCAGTAAATATGCTCACTGTGCCATACCAAATAAAGTGTGATGCAAAAGAAAAAAACAAAATATAATTTTAAAAAGAGGAAACCAGCAACTTTAGGGAGTTATATTCCCAGATAATGCAGAGTATTCAGAGTCTTTGGGTCTCATCATAAGTTTTGGCCCAAACCGTAACAGTCTTGAAGGTTCTGCCCTCTTCCCCCCAAAGTTCTGTGTCACCTCGACCAGAATTCTCCCATGGTGCTTTGCTGTCTTCACTCAGACAGAGCTTCTTGGTGCATCCTGCTCAAGGACCTTGAGTGCTGGGTTATTAATCTGAGTTATTAACCGAGCCATGATACTTTGAACTCAGTCTATTTCCTTCTTCTCTAAACTAGAGTCCTGATATCAGTTTATTCATTTGTCCTCTCAACGAGTATTTGCAGAGTGCTTTCTATATCTCCGCACTGTCCTCCATGCTGGGGACACAGTCTAGGAGAAAGGAATGTCTCTTCTTCTCACAGGATGTACAGCCTGACAGACAGTTAGACCAGCAAATGCAACAAGTGTGACAAAGACTATCTTAGGTCAGCACAGAGTAATGTAGAAGCACTTGACCTCATTTACGACACCATTGAGGTGTCCCAGACTCAGTGGGCTTTGAGTTGAGCGATGCATAATAATAATAAATCAGAATTTGTTAAGAAAAGAAGTGCAGAGGCGTGTGCAAAGGCCCGGCCACCTGCGTGCCCACAAGGACTAGAAGAACAGAGAGGATCGTAGAATGGCGAGGCAAGGTCTGGAAGAGGGGACTCTTAGGAGAAAAAGCTGGAGACCAAGGACCCACTTCACAAGGAGCCTTCACGATGTTGAGAGCGTGGACTACATCAAGGAACAGTGGGAGTGCATGGATGATTTTAAGCAGGGAAGTCACTGTCATCACTTGGGGTCTTAGAAGGATCCATCAGGCCACTTGGTGGAGAATGGAGTCAAGTGGGCAGTAAGTGGCAGGTAGACCAGTTAGAAGGCTGATTCAGAAAGTCAGAGAAGGGCCAGTATCAGCCTGGTCTCAGGTCGAATTCCTCAGAAAGCAGAGAGTGAGGCACGGCATTGGCTGCTGATCACTTGTTTGAGATGTAGTTCCTGAATCCCAGAATGAGAGAATAGAGAAAAATGAGATCAGAAAGGGAGGAAAAACCAGTAAAAGTTGTTTTAATAAGCTGGTTGCTCTGTGGGTGACTGGGGCTCATTCGACTGGGTGAGAACCCTCTGAGCAATCATCGTTCTCAAAGTGTGGTCTCTGGACCAGCAGCCTTCGCAGCACCCAGGAGCTTATTAGCAAAGCAGGATCCTGGATCCAACTTTAGATGTACCGAGTCGAAATTTCTTGGGATGAGATTCAGCTGTTTGTGTTTTAATCAGCTCTTTGGGTGGCTCTGCTGCCCTCTGATGTTTGAGAAATACGAGCGTAGAACACGCCTTAGAACCATCCATGTGATCGGGGGGGGGTAGAGAGGCAGGACATTTGTCCTGTCCCCGGTCCTTCAGTGGTGTATGATCATCTCCCACATGATGGGGTCGCATCAGTGAAGGTGGGTAACCATTTGTGACTTCGGAGAAGGCCGGGAGACAGCAAAGAGAGACACTCCTGCCCTGGGTGGAGTGGCCTGGCCAAGCGGACGGAACTGTCCATCACAGGGGTGCTGAAACCAGATGGGCCGAGGGCAGGTGGCACGTCACCACACACCCCGTCTACCCGTCACGACTAGGACAGGGCAGTGAAGATGAACAGAATTTGAGGAAACATGTTACATTTTCCAAGAATCATCAGCACCTGATGCAAAGAGATAAAAGATGGGGATATGACACATAATTCTCAATTTTATGGGCCATTTCTGTCTGTAATTACTTTACACTTACAATCTGGCAATGGTTATTTCCCATGTAAACCTCTTCGATCAGTTTTTAAGTGACAACCCTTTGGATTAGAACCAAATCGAGGGGAGTGGTCATGGATCAATTATAATTAGACATTCTTCCAGAGGAAATTCAAGAGATTCATTCTCTGCCCATGTGACAAGGAGTTCCTGGCTCGGAGCAGAATTTGAGCCAAACAGAGCATAGAATGTAGATGGCTGTGTATTTGCCTTCCACCTGGTCAGAATGAATCTGGCATGGCGTCTTCAACTTTGTAATTTATCCTTGAGGTGGATTGATTATTTTTCCTAGAAAACGCTGTTCTATAAAATCTCTAGCCTTTCTCCTAAAAATAATTTTCTCAGCATGAGGTAGTCATTCCCGATCACCATATTTTAAATATACTTCCATTTGACTGAATATACTTGTCTCAGAATACAATCTAAACGGAGTAAAATTGCTTCCTAGTCAAGCAGTATTGGAGAGACCCATCGGCTGTGTAGCGTGTTTAATCTGCATGTTGGAAACTGTGTTCACCGAACATCCCTGCCTTCCTACAGCACCCCCACGGCATTTGCTGTCTTCCAGGCACTGTTCTGAAAACATTTACCACGTTCATTCATTCGAGTCCCATGCCAGTCCTATAAGATGAGAGCTGCAATTATTCCCCATTTACAGATAAGGATATTCAAGTTAAAAGACGTTTGATAACCTGCACAAGATTATGCGATGCAAGAAGCAGAGATGGAGATCCACCTTTAGCTCTTCACTTTCTACTCCTTGCCTTCACTCTATTTATTGTCCCTTCCAGAAACACAGCAGTGGATTTCATCTCCAGATACATCTTATGTCTTGATAAACAGCCTTTTCCTTGGCTGTTTTATGGCCAGAGTCTTCTCTATGGCTCATATCCCTGCAGATGCTTCAAAGGTCCTTGCTGACCTTGACTCTCGTCTTCCTCTCAGTCTGTTACCTGGGGTGGCTGGAGTCCTATCTACCTGTAGCTCAAAGGCTCACCTTTCTCTCTCCAAGTGAAGAATTCTGAAAATTATGAAGCAGACAAGATCAGCTTTCTCGGGAATTACGGAAAGGGGAGGAAGAGCACCCATAATTGCTAAGTGTCTCATATATGGAATGTAATTTATTTCATCTACAAAGTCCTGTGACTGCCTCATTGAAAACGCATTCCATCATTAACCATTGACCTGCTAAAAAAGATCTCAAGATTCTGACATCTTGAGATGCTCCCTTTCATAGAAGAATCTGTATTTTCTCTTTAAGACTCAAATATTCTTAACATCACAGTAACAACTCAGAGCATTTGCTTTCTCTTTGCAAGTATGTTTTAAACAAAGTACACATTTATGTCTTCCATAGGGATGGATTTTTTTCCAGCATCTCACAACACTCACCAAATAAGTAGCTATGAATCTGCTTTTGTTAGAGGTACACAAGAAGGCAATCATGGTACCTTACTTCAGGTAGCCACAGTCCGCCTTTGGCCCAGAAGGATGCTGACATCAAGAATGATGGCCTATGTGTCTTCGTCAGCGTTTTCGGAAAAGTTCAATAGTATGTTGTGTTCTTAACTGACTTTTAGGGAACACCTTTTAAGTCTCCCTTCACCTCTTATTTCAGTAAGAATAGATATCAAACACTTTGAGCAGTTCGCACACGAGAGGAACACTTACTTTGATTATTACTCTTTGATGAGCAAATACGTTTTCTCTTTCCTTGAAACTGTGGCTGTGATTCTGTTTTCCATGGAGTGGATTCCTGGAGGTCTTGCATGACACAAGGCAAACACAGGAAGTCATGTTCCTCTGGCTTATAGTCCAATCCTCACACTCAAGAGTGTAGTTTTCTCCAGGGCAAAGTAGCTTCCATCAGCAGAAGCTCATGGTATAAATAAGAAAAAGTGCCTGCCTTGAGGCGGCTTCCCTAATTTGTCCCAATTTGCAAATGCTGTTTTTTTAATTCCCCATATATAAAACATTCTTTGTATGTTGATAGGTATCAAAGTCGTTGCATTTCTCAAAATCATACTCTGAAGGAATTACGATCCTGTCTGAATTACCGATGATATTTCTTCTGTCTTTTCAGTTCCCCCCAAATTTGTGGTGCAGCCACGGGACCAGGACGGGATCTATGGCAAGGCTGTCATCCTCAACTGCTCTGCCGAGGGTTATCCCGTACCCACCATAGTATGGAAATTCTCTAAAGGTATGAAGTTCCTTGTCTGTGTGTTATCCGCCACGCGTGTTACATTCTAAAGAATTAGGTGAGGGTGTGGAGTCTTTCCAGAGGTGTTTCTTGCAAGTAAGAGACGCCCCCAGGCGTCCACCGAAGTGCTTTTGTTCAGAGCACGATGAGAATGGTCACGAAGGGAGAGGCAGGTTATTCATGCAACTTATTTCTGCACCTGGGAAACTTTGGCTGCCTGCTGACGCTGTATAACCGTGATGGGCTCGGCCACCGCGGTGCGCCCTCGTGTGGACATGCAGGGCAATTGTCAGAATCACTCATTGTAGGGAAATCGTGTCCCTGGCATTTAGATGTTTGCAATCACATGGTTTTAGAAGGTTGAAAATAAAAATGTTGTTTCATTTACCCGGTTACCTTAGACTGTACAAATTACACGCAAAGACAAACGCATCCAGTGTCCTATTTTGTGTGTCTAATGTTCCCTTCCTTTATTTCTAACCATGCCTTTCTCTTCAAAGGCAAGATGCATTTTTATTTGACGGTAACGCTGTAAATATTACACGAATAGAAGTGTGGAATGTGTAGCATGATGGGGGAACCAATCTAAACACTGCGAAAATAACTCACATCTCTCTGATCTTCTCCAAGAAAATTTGCTTAACTGTACTTATAAATATATTTCAGTTCTCTTTCTTTTCTGATTTACTCACCTTAACTTAGTAATTTATTTATCAAATGAGTGAGAGCCAAATATATACTAGTGGGATAAATAAACAAACGAATAAATTTGATCTTTTTTCTAGCAACCTAAGACCTACTACATATGATTAATTGTTACAAATGTATTTATTTATTTGTTTTTATTTAATCGTGGTTTGTATTCTGGATGTTGCTTTTTAAAACAACACGTTACATCTTCGTATTTAAAAAATAACAATAGAAAAAAAGCAGACAGCACACTCCCCAGAGTCCCCTCGGGTGCATTTCCTTTTAAGGAGAGGAAGGTGGAGGAGGTGCTCGACCTCTCATCACAGGGAGAATCAATCAATTCGTTTTTCACCAATCTCTGAAGCTCCTCCTCTGTAGCAGGCCCCAGTACTATCCACGTAAAAAGCGCTTTATTCAAAAAGTGAAAGCTTGTTGTTATTCAGAGTATCCACCCCCGTGATTTCTTATTTTAATCCGGGTTTGCAGCCCCGCCCCCCCGGTGCGTGACATGGAAACAAACAAGCATCGTGCATTGACTTTAGGTTACACAGATGTGCGCGTGTGATATTAGGAACATTCTTCCAGGACACTTTCCTTCTTCAAAATTATTTCTCACGGTCGCCATTGTGTGGCTGTTCCCTGTCTCTCCCTTAAGTCGAGTGCAGTTTCTCGCGACTATAAACACCTCAGTGACGAATGTCCTTGTACGTTCATTCAACGTGTATGTGTGTGTGTGTGTGTGTGTGTGTGTGTGTGTGTGTGTGTGTGTGTGTGGAATTGCTTTCCCCAGTGAAATTCCTAGACATGAAGGAGCAAGACCACGCTGAAGGCTTGTGGTCTGCATTGGCCCGGGGCCAGTTCACACACCCACCTGGAGTGTGAGTCTGCGTTGGGGCCCCTCATCCTTGCCCATTGGATCAGGGATCTTTTTATTCTCAGCCTTTACACTGTGATCAGTAAATTGGTTTCCTGTTTTAATTTGTATGTTTAGACCTCAAATGACCTTAAGAATGTTTTAGCTCATATTTATTGATCAATTCTGTATCCCCTTTTGAAAGATTTCCCCTTTATGTTACTTGCACACTTATTTCTCTGTCTTATTTTCAGGAGTGTTTTTCACAGACTCGGCGTTTTGTCGGTCATGCGTCGAATAGACATTTTATTCCTTCCCATCACTGAAGTGCAAATTAAGTCATAGCAGCCTTTTTATCTTTAGAATTCCTGTGTGACATAAAGTCATCAAAGAAAAAATGAGAAATGACAACGAAGTTTTAAAAAGTCAAATTGACCCCAAATAACCAACGATAATGATCGTAAACATATTTGTTTAGACTTTCACCCCATCCTCGGGCAAAAATATATAAAGAGAGAGAGAGAGGTACATGTAATTTTGTGGGGTTTTAAAAGATTCAATCATATGATTCTTTTTGACTTACAGTCTTTTTGTCTTCGGTTAACAATACGCTATGAGTGTCTTTCCACATCGGCAAATACGGGTGTTCGCTACGACTTTATACTATCTGGGCAGAGGTTATATTAACACATCAGTAAGTACGTCTAGCTGTCTTTCGCTTTCATGAGGATGGAGTTCAGTGACTTGGAGTCATCTGGCTTTATTTTTTTCTTGTAAGAGGAATCTGGACATAGCTAGTTCAGGGCTAGTTTTGGTCTTTGCCCTAAGTCACTGGGGACCCAAACCGTTTATAGCTTTCTGTTCTGCCATTCCCAGCAAGCACCTCCCACCGTCAAAACAATGGCCACTGAGGCTTGGTGGACATTTTCACACCCGCGTTGGAGGGAGAGCAAAGGGACAGGGCTGCCAGGCCCCCTGAGCCAGCTCCCTCTAAGGTCCACTCCGGACCGGGTCATCAGACGATTCTGCTGACATCACACTGCCTGGGTCACCAGAGCACGCTGCTGTCATGACTGTCACTTGTGCTCTGTCACCGAGAGGGAAGGATGGACTCTGGGCAGCTAGGCGTGTCCAGCGCTATCGCTGGGTATTACATGTCTGTTTTCTCCGGATTTCATGGTTATAAAAATGTCACGATGATGTCTGTCTCATCGATCTCTGTCCACGTGTCCATTTTTTCCCCCCTGGGGACAGATTTCTATCTGTAGGATTGCTGGCTCAAAGAGGAAGCACTTTCCGTGCCTGTCAATATGCATCGGCCACCTGCCAACATGTCACTTATGTACACGCCTTCCCATAGGTTACAGCGATGCCTGTTTTTTATAACCAAAAAAATAAAAGCCAGATATTATGCTTTTCTTTTTTTTTTTTTTTGCTATTTCCCAAGAGAATAGGGCGATATCGTTTGTTATTATTTTAATTAGACAAGGACTGAAGATGTTTCTTAAGAAAAAATGCAGGCTGGCTTGTGGAGTGTGTCTCCAGGAATCAAAATCGCACTAAGAGAATGAACACGGCTCCCTCGTAGGGGACAAAAAAAGATGCCAACGGAACAGGCCTGGCGTTTTTTTCTGAGAAACACAACCATTTAACCCCGGGGCTGCGGCTCTTCAGAGTGTATCTCAGCGGTTTGAGGGCAGCTGCTGCAGAAATGAAGCGACCTCTGCCCCCAAATAATGCTATTACAGTGTTGACCTTGGGTCTTCATAAACAAAGTCTAAGGCATTCAATCCTATCCCCTGAGGGTTGTTTGTTTGTTTGTTTTGTTTTGTTTTGTTTTACATGAACAAAGGAGATTTTTTGTCTAAAACAGATTTTTTTTTTTTTAAGTCAGGGCTAACTGCCATGGCGGGCCTCACCTGCACTCCCACAGCTAAGCCCACGTATGTCATTTATCGTGTAGGGAGCGGTTTCCATCAGTGTCCTGTGACCGAGACCATCTCCGAGTTCGCGGCCGCGGGCCAGGCAGGGGTGGCTCATGGAAGAGGTAGCCTGCCCTGGCTGGCGGCCGCCAGGGTGTCCTCTGCTCTCTGACTCCCCACAGACAGGGCCACTTCTGCCCTCCAGGGATGCTTTGGCCTTGGGAATGTCCAAGGACAAGAGTCAGAGCATGCCTGGGTGCTGGGGTGGGAGAGGATGGGGGAGTAGTTTGCATTTCAAATAGGGCCCTCAGGAGACTCCAGGGGAAGGCAGTGTTTGAACAGAGGCTTAGAACAGGTGGGGGAGCAGCCTTGGGGAGGGGGAGGTAGCGCTGAAGGCTCAAGGGACCCACTAGTGCTAAAACCGGGGGCAGAAGTGGTTTACATCTGGAATGTTCCAAAAACACCAAGAAAGGTACTGAGGCTAGGCTGGAGTGAGTAGCAAGAGACCCTAGAAGCCCCAGGAGGTCAGCTTCCTCTTCAGCCATTCTACAGATGTAGTTTTGCCACGGCGGGGCGGGTGGGGTTCAGGGGGGCAGCAGTGGCACGATGCTCTCTCCTTCCTTCTGCGGCCACGCCCACACCAGTGCCGTCGGGGTGATCCAAGAGACGCGGGCAGTCTGCACAGCATCATCAAGGGGTCCCCCTTCTCCGCCAGTCTGAAGGCAGAGTGTGTGGGGAGCGGGAGTCGCCCCAGAGACCTGGGGGAGGCCTGTGTGCTGACGTGGCTTGGCTCGAGGTGACAGCGGTGGAGGAGGGGCGAGACGTTGGATTCTGAGTCTTTGGGGGACTGGTGGACTTGATGAGGGGATGAGAGTACGGGAGGAGCCAAAGATGGACCTGGACCTTTTATAAAAGCATCTTCGGGAGAGGATGTCGGGACAGCTGGGATCCCCTCTCTATAGACACAAGTCCCAGTAGAAGCAATGACACGTTTTCAACATATTCTAATCTTTTTTTGATAACTGCTTTCTCTGGTGTCAGGGCTTGCACCCTGCACATCCTGGTCCACCACCATATGGCTGACCTCAGCCTTACCTGGGTCCTGTGCTCACCACCGAGCCTTTAGCCACAGTTTTTATGATGGGGAATATTCCAGGTTCTTTTTTGTTCACCATGGCTGTCATTACTTTTTTTTACACATAAAGTTAGTTTCGGCGGTAGGAAATTGGTGGCTCCCGTCTGTTCTGGGAGGGGACAGAAGCTGCCTTGCATTCGCATTTTGCTGGGTACACCAAAGAGCTGACATTGACCTCCAGTAAACTCTAGTTTACGCCCTGACGTTATTTATGTGGGGTCTGTTTGCCCACAGACGTGGCGTGCCTGTTAACTTGTAGATGCAAATTACCTTCTCTTTACGAGAAATTCTCCTGCGTTATATCTGTGAGTATTTCTTCTTTTCCACACTTTCTTCTTCTTCTTCGGCGTCTCTCCAATATGGCCCCATAGGACTCCCTTCACTTATGTCCTGCAGGTGTGTGTCATTTTCTCTGGGACTCTTTAGCTCATTTGCTCCCAATTTAATTTGACCGATATTTTCCACGTCCATCCTCTACATCGTTTTCCCCAGCACCCTCTGACCTCCTGTGTGCTCTCTCCGACCTTGCCTTCATTTTTTTAAATCGCCTTTCTCCCCGCCTGTCCCTGGTACTGCCGGCTCACGCGTCTCTCTTTCTCGAGCTTGGGCTCCATCAGCGAGTGACTGTCTCACTCACAGCTTTCATCCGAATCATGGCGACATTTTTTCGGGGACGATTTCATTATGCGATTTATTTTTTCTATTTCTTCCATTATTTTTTACAGTCTTTTTGCTAGATTCTCGCTTCCTTTTTTTAAAAAAAAATTAGTTGTTTATTTGTTTTATTTATTTATTTTTTAACCTACAGCACCTGGTATTCCTAGGTGATTATTTATTTGTTTGTTTGTTTATTTATTTTTATGGTGACATTGGTTAATGAAATCCAATAAATTTCATCTGTACACTTTAACAGTAAAGTATATTTATATTTACACTGGGTGTTCACTTTCCATAGTTAAATTTCTTTCTGTCACCACATATTTGACCCCCTTTACTCCATCTACCTCCCTCTTCCCCTCTGGTAACCACTAGCCTATAGCCCACGTCCACGAGTCTCTGTTTGTTTGTCCTGTTCCTTTGTTGCTTTTAGGTTTATATCCCACGTATATGTGATATTCTGTGATTTTCAACTTTTTCTTTCTGGCTTATTTCGCTCAGCATGATTATCTCGAGGTCCATCCATGTTGTCACAAAGGGCGATATTTCACTGGCTTCCTTCTGAGAACTCACGTTTGAAGAAAATTCACGTGCCCAGAAAGAGATTCACTTGTGCAAACATCTGATTCCTCGCTCAACCTTTCTTCTCAGATTCCAGAACCCTCGCCAGGCCCAGGGAAGCACCTGCTGCACCCAGTCTGTGCACGTTGTGCTCGCTGATGTCAGCTTTGCCCCTCCCGTGTGCCCCTCACACACCTGGCACACTTTATGGGTGCTTGATCAGACCCGCAGCCATGGTCCACCTCTCCATGTCTTTCTGCATGGACAGCTACTTCATGTGCAGTGTGGGCTGCCCACTTACCTGTTTTATTCTTGAGATTTTAGCTATGATAGTGTCTAATTTCATGCAAAATAGGGTTTGTATTTTCTAGTCCTTCTTCTCCCATTTGCTTTTGTATAGTTTCCAAGAAAAGAAATGCTGGTTGTCTGCTGCCATCTTTAAACCTTAAATCTTGTCGTTTCAGATAAGCTTTATGAAATTTTGACTTCATTTCAGAAACATAAGGAGGAATCCAAGAGAAGCAGGAGAAATGATCCATTAAGCGAGTGAGCTGAGTTCAGACACACACAACACAGTCTAGTTGTGTTACTGCGGGGAAATTCCTTAACCTGCATGAATCACAGCTTTCTCATAGGTGAAGCAGATAAAACAAGGGGATTCCTATGATGAGTTAGTGAGACGATTCATAGAAAGCATCTATGATGGTGCCTGGCCCATAGCAATTCGTCAATACGCATTAGCTGTCATCATCATCATCATCATCATCATTGTCATTTTCATTGGCTCATATAATTAGCCAATTGTCCTAAAACCATTTATCGAATAGCCCAACCTTTTCCCACTAACTCGAATTGCTTTATAGTCTATGAAAATAATGTCCCTACCGAAGTCTGGTTTTATTTCTCTCTCTGTCACACTGGTCTGTTCTGACATCAGGACCACACAAATTAGAGGTTTATCTGTTCCTAATTCATTTTAATATCTAGCAAAACAATATCCTCTTCATCATTTTTCTTTTACAAAAATACCCTAGATTTCACACATGGATTTTTGTTTACTTGTGTTTTTTTTTTAGATGAATGTTAGGATAATTTTATCAAGTCCCCCCCCCCACAAAAAAAATTATTCTGAAAAATCTGGGAGATTGTAATAAATTTAAAAGTTAACAAGAAGAAGGTCAACATCATCAAAATAGTGAAACTTCCCAATTACTGAATCTCTTTCTCCATTTATCCAAATCTTTGTTATGTGCATTATTGTATTTCTTTCCTATATGTCTGGGGCAGTATTCATACAGTTTTCTTTGGTCCTCTTTGCTTCTCTGGGTGGACAGGTGTCACATCCACACCCTGTGTTCGTCGAGCCTCTACAGCTGTCCATGGGCCTTATTCTCCTAGCCGGGGAAAGGTTGTCCTGGGTTTGGAGAAATTCCTGTTTCCCTCCGTTTTCTGGTACCCACAGAGGGCCACGCCTGGGATGGGGCCCGCCTTTCCCGCCTGTTTCTCTGCACATTGCCTTCCTCCCCACTCTTGCTCCCGAGTCCTTCTTGCTCTTCGCTGTGGCTCATTTCACAGAATCAAAGTTTTCCCAGCTCCGGCGTTCCCCGGAGGCTCCGGAGAATCCATCATCGTTTGGTGCACAATAGCTGTCCCCAGGAAGCTGCTGGACGTGGTTGTTGCTGCATCCACAAGGTGCAGTCCATCCCAGGCTCTAGCTATCCCTCATCACCAGGGACCCAGAAATGTCCTCTTCTGCTTGTTGTCAATCCACCTCCCCCAACCCTTCCCTCTTGTCATAGACCCATAGGGGTCAATGGGACTTAAAGCCTTTGTTTAGAAATCCCTAGAAATAAAACCTGACACTGGCAGAAGTTTTCTAGATGTTTCCATCGAGTGTGCCCAGGTCCAGGTAACCTCTCTGCAGCCTCCTCTTACTTCAAGGGCTTGTCCTGCAATGTCTCACTTTGATCCTGCTTCTGAGGTCAAGATGACTCTCTCCCAAGATCAAGATGACTTCTCCAGTCCCCAAGGCCTGGGTCTTGGAATGCCATGCAGAACATAGGCATGGGACAATCCCAGGTCCACTGAGCAGATTGATTCTAGGACACGTTTTCCACAAACACCAATCCAGACCGCGCTGGTGCGGTAACTGACGTCACCTCTTCCTTAGCAGTCAAGAGACAGCAGGCCACCAACTCTCTGTCCCAAAGTAGGGCCATGTGGGGCAAACAATCAAGAACAATTATGCCCTTAAGTGAGAGTGTCTTCCCTTGCCCTTGGGGAAAGCTGGAGGTTTCGTGTTGAAATAATAACTCAGTGTGATGTTTACATGGCCCAGTCGGGGTGGTCCATGCTCATCCTGAATTCTGTGCTTCCTCCCTGAGGTCTGACGCTTTCAAAAGTGTGCAGACGGTGTTTCTGAGTGAGGAGCACCTCGTGTGCTGTTACAGGCACTGATTCGTCTTGTCTGTGTGGGTCTTAGGCCGTCATCTGGGAATGATGATGATGATGATGATGGTGATGATGGTGATGATAACAAAGTGTGAACAAGCCCAACCTTGACCAGGTCACACAATGTTAACACAACCAGTGATGCAGTGTGTGCCTTACACAAGGCTTCAGCATTTCCCTTTCCTGTATGGGAGCATTAAACCTGTCCCCCACTCGACCCCAGCTATGCACAGAAAATGGACAGCTTTTCAATTCATGACTTCTGGTTGCTATAGTGTGTCTTCTAAATGATCACCCAACGTGCTTACCTTATGCTAACAAGATGACAAAATTTTGAAGATTGTCATGTGCTGCTTTACAATAAACGATGAATCCAAACTGGGTGACCAATGGTTCTATCAAATCATGACGAAATAAATAGGTGCCCACCCTCGGAAATGCAGTTCTGGCGATAGAAAAATGGGTTCGCTAGTCTTCTTCTTAGTGATCACATTCATATTTATAAATGGTGTAACCCTTCAAGTTAGGTTCATTCTCGGATGAAAAAAAAAAAAGATTTAAGGTTTTTCAAATGCACTTACGCTTTATTTCTGTCCTTGCTGGGACCTTTTAATAACGAGACAGCTTCTCTCTCTCTGTTAAGAATTAATAGATAATCCTTTACAGCTATTTAATTGAGACAGTTTAACAATGCAGTTACACTTCATATTGTAATTCTGCAGTATAAACGTGTCAAATACTACAAGTGTTTTTCTAGTGAAAATTCTTGGAGGGAAGGAAATCATATGTGTTTTTGACATGAACAGTCCTATAACTTTCTCACATTCTATCAGCATTTTATAAGATTTTTAGGGTTCTGTAACACAGTTCTCTATAATTTGTAATTCCCATAGCATTTTGAGATTTCTTGGTTTGCTGCCTTATCAATATATTTTTTAAGTCCTGTATTTGGCTGCATTTTCAGGTCGTGTGTTTTTTACTAGATGTGGTTCCCACCCAGTTTGCAGTTAACATCGCAAAAGGTATCGGCAACCTTCACAGATTTTCAAACTGTGGACCAAATTTAAACATTTTTTAAAAATGACAGGCTTTTTCTTGGTTTTTAAATTTTAAATTATAATTTTTAATGTATATATAACATATATACTCTAATTAAATTAAAATTATAAATTTTAAATCTTAAAAGGATTTCAATGAAATCCTTTATCCTAAAGAAGATGTTATCCATTAAAAAGATTTTTACAATTTATAAAGCCAAATCCTTAAAACATAAATCAGCTTTTACAGGAGAAACGACAGGGTCATCTCAAAGACGATGAAAAATTAGCTGACAATATTCAACATCCAATCCTGATTAAAATAAGAACAAAAATAAGTTTTTGTAAAACGGCAATGTAGAAGTACTTTTTAAGACTCAAGTGCTTTAGCAAATGAAGGACAAGTCTGCATTGCTGAAACGTTCATGAAATGATGCTCCAACTTATCCGTAGGTAAAAATAAGCCCAAGCGAAAGATACAAAAGAAAAAAAAAAAAACAGTTAAATTATGCAAATTAAATTATTGCAATGTATACTGTACTGATGAAGATTAAAAACAATTACAAGTGTACGTGTATGAGGAAAAATTAACCCCAGCAACTTAGCAATGCAGTTTAACATTTAAATATGCAGAGTCCTACCCCAATAATTAACTCAAGAGATTGGCCGTCACTAGTACGAGGGCTCATTATGACATGGTTCTATTCTTATGGAATAGGAAAGACAGAAAGTCAACTCATCCTAAAATGATTAAACAATTACAAGCAGAAAAAATTTTAAATAACATGACAAAAATAGCTGCTCCTTTTCAGTGAGACCTTTTTTTTTTTTTTTACTGATTTTAATTTTAGTTTTGTGGAAATAGAACCTATTCTGTGTTATTTTTATCTCACAGAATCTACCGAAATTTGTATTATGGTTCACAATATTGTCTCTCTTTTTGAAATTTGTTTTCAATTAGAGCTGACATTTAATATTATTTTATGTTTGCTTCAGGTGTACAGCACAGTGATTAGACATTTCCCTAATTTAAGAAGTGATGTCCCCTGATCCATCTAGTACCCACCTGGCACCATACGTAGCTATTACAATATTATTGACTCTATTCCCTATGCTGTATTTCACATCCCTGTGACTACTTTGTAACTACCCATTTGCACTTCTTAATCCCTTCGTCTTTTTCTCCCTGCCCCCTCTCCCTCTGACAACCATCACTTCGTTCTGTTATCTGTGAGTCTCTTTCTGTGTTGTTTATTTTCTTCTTTAGATTCCACATAAAAGTGAGAGCCTGTGGTGTTGGTCTTTCTCTGGCTTATTTCCCTTAGCATAAAATTCTCTTTTGATAACCGTTCCATGTCCACGCAAAACCAATGTGTTTTCTGCCATTGTCGGGTGTAGAGGTCTACAGATGGCAGTTAATTTATAGTGGTGTTAAAATCTTTCCTGTGGGACATGTGGCTTTGTCTCTTCATTTTGGCTGCCTCCTTGTGTATGTGTCTATGCATTAGGTGGGGCTGCTGTTCTCCTGGGCTTGGTAGAGTGGCCGTATGTAGTAAGTGTGCTGTGTGTGGGTCCCTGGTCACCTGAGCAGGGTGTTCCAGGTGTGTCCCTCTTGACTGCTGTTTGCACATCAGTGGGAGGGACTGACCCTCAGGCTGATTGGCTATGTGGACTGGTGGTGACTACAGTGGAGGAGCTTCTGTGCAGGGGCTGACCCCACAGATCAGGATTCACTTTATCAGGGCTCTGGTGCCTGCCCAGTCTGTTCTTTGGGTGTGTCATTTATGGAGGTGGTTGGGTAGTGCTCTGGTGTGGTCTGAAGCTGGCCACCAGGTTTGTTGGTTCTGGGGCCTCTTAGGAAGGACTCTGTTGGGCAGGCCAAGGTCAACCATTGCATATACCCTACCCAGGCTATTTAGTATGAGCTACAAAGTGATCTGAAGATGGCTGCCACTTGTGCTGGGCTCAGAGGTGCCTGGGAGGGGCTAATCTGTGAACTGAGGCCAGGCCAGCTGCCGTGAGTGCCGGGCTTGGGCGGCTCAGCAAGCGTTACAGGGCACGTGAGGCTAGATACTGCCTCTTTGGAGTTTGTGAACCTTTGAGACATTTTAGGAAAGTCTGCACCCTGACTTTGGAAGTCATTGGAAGTGGTTTGGGTGGGACTGTAAGTTGGGTGGGATAGAGTCTCAAGGAATCACCAGGGGGAGGTAAGTGGGGTGTTAGCCAGGTTGGTGGAAACTCAGATATGGGAAGCTACAGTTGCATGCTGGGTAAGGGGAGGGCTCGACAAAGGAATAATAGCTTCTGTCAGCACTTCTGTCTGAGAAAAAGCTGCCCCACCTCAGATCCGGAAGAGAGCCAAGCAACTTAGCCAGTTCATCGAAACTACCATTTCCCCAGAAACCTCCAGCAACTGTACTCCTCTTTTTCATTATTTCTAAAATTTGCTTTTCAAAATAGTTTTATAGAGCCCTCCCACACACATCGTATCCTCGCTGTGTCATTATTTCCTCTAGTGAAAGCTCTCTGAAGAGAGTGGTGTTTTAATCCTGTGCTGTCTTAGTGCAAAGACCTGACTCACTTATTTAAATAGCATTACAGGAGGGAAGCAGTGCGTGTGTTTGTAGACTGTAGGGTGACTACACTGAGGATTGAAATTTGCAGTACTTGTGTTCTCTTTATAGACTCAAATGCTTGTAGCAAGTGATGTCTTCAAATGCTGTGTCACGAGAGCACTCCCTGTCACATCCACATTAAGTCCCAGGAACCCAAGGGATTTATTTAGTACCACCAGAGATATCTACTTCTGCAGTCATTCTATGGTGATGTCTTCGAATAATTTATCAGCTACTTAACACTCATTAAATTTGGCTTTTTATGTAAGAATGATCCATAACGCCTTTTACTCTTTCTCTCAGAGTTGGAAATACTGACATTTTAAATAAACCTATTTCTCTCCAAACAAGAATTTCAATGTTGGAAGAAATACAATAAAATAAAATTGGTATCTCTCATGACTGTGCTCTCTGCTATGTGGCTTCTCTTTCCTAGTCCAGGTGAACTTGACTTCACGGCCTTCCCATGTGTATTCGTGTTTGCATCACTGCTCTTCTCCTTGATTCCGTTCCAGGCGCTGGGGTCCCCCAGTTCCAACCAATTGCCCTGAATGGCCGAATTCAGGTCCTCAGCAATGGGTCCCTGTTGATCAAGCACGTCGTGGAAGAAGACAGTGGCTACTACCTCTGCAAGGTCAGCAACGATGTGGGCGCGGACGTCAGCAAGTCCATGTACCTCACGGTGAAAAGTAAGGAAGAAGAACGCTTTGTTTTACCTACACAGGTCTTTGGGGGCTTGCATTTCCCATCGTTTCCATACTCATTTGTTTCCAAACGAAATGTTGGTTTGCGACAGCTGGTTTGATGTGTTGCTGCTGCCCTAGAAACACAAGTGAAGAGAAGGGTGAAAATCCAGCCACTTGTCAATAGTATGTGCCCACTGTCCCCTTGAGTCTGGGGCATGGAACCGTGTGCCCCACCCCCTCCCCTTCGGGTCCTGTGGGCATCGGTGCAGGCTCTGGGCCACCTGGAGGATGAGTGGATCTCTGCCTGTAGCACCCATATTTCTATCCTGTTGGTTTTGTTGTGGAAAAGCCCAATACGTGGTCTCAGAGGTGTTTAGTGCAGAAATTTATTTTTATCCATTTTGTTACTTGCAGGCTGTTTTGTCCACAAATTCTCTTTTTAAGATCCTTATGACATCAAGCAACTAGAAACTTTATTACCAAAACACACAACTACAACGAGACAGAAACTGTAGCTCTGTGCCTGGCATTCACGGTGCTGACCTATTTGATGGGAAAGGACACCTTATAATGCGATGATTTTCAGACTTTGGCAACTGAACCTCCAAAGAGAGGACATGACGTTAGCACATGGTCGTGCATCTAGCTTATCGTGAACGGCTCGTGTCTCTCCCCATTTACGTAATTTCCTGTCAGATGAATCGTGATTTCTCACTGACTACAAGGCTTCTATCGGATTTCCTGTCTTTTATTTTAATCATGTCGATAGGTTGGAAAAGATCTCTATCATAATAGGAGCATGGGATTTAGAAGTGAATTTCAGTGCTGTGTGTGCATGTGTGATATTGAAAGGCTAGCCACACAGAGACTCGTATCTGTCCCATTTCACGAATGATTTACTCTACTTGGTCTATTATTTCTAACAGAACAATGAAAACATTAAGTTTTCTATTTTCTATACTTTTAGTAGGAGTCCTGTGTGGCCTGGGGGTGTAGCCTCCCTGATCACCTGTGCTGGGTGTTCCGGGGGTGGCCCTTCTGTGTTGTGTGTGCCCTGATGTCATAGTCGATGCTTGATTGTTGTTAACAAATCAGTGGGTGAGACTGAGTCTCAGGCTTCATGGCTGTGGGGATTGGATTCCCAGAGGGTAGGAACTGCTGTGTGGGATTTGCCCCAGTGAGGTAGTGTGCCTGCTGAGACCACCCTTTGTGCACGCCGCTTGTGGGGCTGGTCAGATGGTGTTCTGTTGCAGTCTGACCCCAGACTCCAGGTGCGTTGGCTCTAGGGTGCCTTAGGAGGGGCTTCCGTGTGTAAGCCAAGGTCAGCCACTGCCTGTGACCAGCCCAGAACTACCTGACAGGAGCTACAAAGCGATCCGTGGTCGGTTGCTGCCTGAACTGGACCTGAGGGCATGTGGGAGAGGCCATGTGGCCATCTGAGGTCAACTGCCACCAGGGCCAGGCCTGGGCCAGCTCAGCACAAAGCTCAGGGTACTCCTAGGGTTTTCATTCTGTAGTCACCGATTCCACAAACGTGAAGCCTACCTCATCTGCACGCCCTCAGTGTCCTGTCACTGGTCAAGCATTCTGCTGGACAGGAGTGGTGCACGCCCATGGCTGATCGCCACACGAGAGAGAAAGCTTATGAAGGGCAGGGGGCACCTTTTCTGGGGTCCTCCCCATGCTCCACGACCAGCACCAAAGGTATACAAAGAGATGTGAGGGAAATTCTACAATTTCTGCATTTTTAAATTCTACTCATTTTAAAGATTTTTTTTTCCTCATGAAGCTTTTCTTAATCTCCTCAAGGTGACAGTTTTCTCTTCCTTGGAAAGACACATCTATGGCCCATATTATTCTTTACCTTACATTATAACCCTTGAATTGATTTATAAGTTACTTCAACTTCAAGCATATGGTATTTTTAACCCTCTAAATTTATACTATTTAAGTTCTGAATGATAAAAATAATGTACAAGAGAGATGTAGAAGCATGAAGACAGAGGATATATAGGAGATGTTGCTGAAATGATACCATTAAAAAAAAAAAAGACAAACACGGGAATAATTATCACTCGCTCTCCGTGTGTTTGCTGGACCAGACTATTCAGTGTGCACAAACACACACGTCGAGGCGGCACACAGGGAACGGGTGACCTGCCGTCGGTGTCCAGCTGTGTCACTAAGAAGACAGGAAGTGGAAGCACAGAGCCTGATGGGGGCGGAGCCAGCCCTGGCTGCTGCTGAGCTGTCCTCTGGCAGCTGACCAAGCAGATCTGATGTCCCTGTAAGTGGTGACAGGATGATACCTGGCACCACAAGAGACGTTCTGGGTTCTTCTTATCGGACATTAACCAGGCTCACATCAGGCATGATTTCTTTAATATTTTATTGTTTCATCTACAGTTACGGGGGGTGCGTTAAAATGCAGACACACACATTCACATACACTCATGCGTTACAGAGCACACACACCACCTGCCTTCTAGCTCACAGCAGAAGCAAAAGAACCATCAGCCCATTGGGGTTTTCTTTAATTTTATTTTAATCTTTTAATGGCACTAAAAATGACACGTACCCTCACTCATGCACACATACACACAGACACAGACACACACCTCATTCCATACAAACATAGGAGAAACCATCACAAGGGAACTGGACCCACCTATTCAAAACACAATGGAACAAGAATGACAACAAAACATGTCACCCCTGGAAAACACGGAAGAAAACATTGCTAGAATCACTAAAAAAGGAACAAAGTTTTCTACCTTTATCCCCAAACATTGATTACCATCTTTTACAGGCTAAATAAAATCTCAGTGTCATTAAAATGTGTTACATAAAAATGGTAACAAGCCTACTGTGGAGTGGTAACCACCATTTCAACAACCTTCAAGCAGTGGCTACTTGGAAAGGGGGGTACAGTGACATGGCTTAGACTCCCACGGGCTGGGTTTAGCGGTGTTGCTCATTCTCTGAGAGAGGATGATAACAGCACCTCCCTCCCAGGGACACTGTAAAGATGAAAAACTAATAAGTTCTCAGCGTTGGGCTTAATACACATGAGCTGTAATTATTATCATTGTGCTTATCCCAGGTGTCTTTAAAAGGACTTTTGTGTCCTTGGTATTGGCATCGTCAAGTGATAAAGACACGCAGGAAAAAAAAAACAGATTCAATAAACCAAATGCTATCACCCAATCCAGATAACCAAATTGTGGAAACACGTGTGCATCGTGTGCTAGCCCACAGAACCATGTCATCAGTGGCCAAATGAAGGGCGTGCTGTGGGGATGGATAATGACACAGGATGAGACAAAGCGGTCAAAAGGGTTTCAAGAGACATCTGAAATTTAAAAATATGGTGGAGACCTCAGGGTTAAAGGCAGGAAAAGGTCCCGGGCACCGCCCCACCTTGGACGAGACTCTTCAGGGGAGGGGTTCCCGAGCAGACAGTGTCCTGGATTCCAGGGAGCCCCAGGCAACATGCCATCGGATGAGAGCCTGGTCACTACCACGAGCATTATGGGATGCGGTTTACCTTCTCTCTCTTTGCTTCTCTGTGATAAGCAGCTGCCTGTAAAAGCATCTGCTCAAAAGTTAGAACACGGCTTTGGACCTAACTGTTGTGTGTATCCATCGCGAAGCCACCGGAAACTGCTGATTCTGTTGCCATGGAAACCGCTTGCCTTCCTCAAGCTGTGTCAGAAGACTTTAGAAGGGGAGAGTCCACGTCAAGCTCCTGCATGGGTTGCTGGCCAGACACTTACGCTCCTAGTGACACAGTGACAGGCTTACCTGCAGGCAGTGGTCAGAGAGAGAGAGGACTCCAGCACCCAAGATGGAAGCTGTTGTCCTTTTATGCTCTAATCTCAGAGGGCTTTACTTCCATTCCTGCCATATTCTGTAGGCCGTGGGGACCGACAGCTCTGGCAGATCGTGGAGTGGGGTGGGGCTGTAGAGTGGTCTGCATACCCAGATTTGAGGACCACTGGGACCACACCGGGGGGTGACCAACACCACTGAGCCTTTTGTTTTAATTAATATTCCAGGCCATATCCAGTTTTCATGATGACATAGTATATGCCTGCATTTTCAAATTTATATTTTTATTAGCCTGCAGGAAATCAAATTCTATTTAACTATTTCTTTTTTTTTTCTATGTAATCATTAGAAGTTTTCTTATTAGGCAAAATGTAGCATCTGTGTTCATGACTGGAAAAGAAAAGAAGGAAGGAAGGAAGGAAGGAAGGAAGGAAGGAAGGAAGGAAGGAAGGAAGGAAGGAAGGAAGGAAGGAAGGAAGGAAAGAAAGAAAGAAAGAAAGAAAGAAAGAAAGAAAGAAAGAAAGAAAGAAAGAAAGAAAGAAAGAAAGAAAGAAAGAAAGAGAATGAACGAATGAGAAAGAATGAACGAGAAAGAACGAACAGAAAAGAAAACACAGGTACAAATGCCAACCTGCCGACCTCCATGTGAACTGGAGAAAAATACTGTTTTTGATACCTTCGGGTTAATATTCGTACCTGTCATGCAAAACGAATCAACTTCCTTCCAATGACACAACCTGGAACGAGTTCAGAGTGACACAATGGGAGACCCAGATGGCCGTCTGCACGCTGGCACAGGACCCGTGTCCCCAGGCCCCGGGGGAGCGGCCGGCGTGTGGAGAAGCTGTCGGCCTCGCTGACGGTGAACATCAAATGCAGACAGCCCTCTGCAGCTCGGAACCACATACTTGATTAATGCTTATAATCAAAGTAACTTCATTATGTAAGCATAATAACCCAGCCGAGGAGATATTTTAGTATGTGCTAAGAACTTATTAATGCCTGGCTGGAGAAATCATTTTCTTTATGGGGATTAGAGCTGCCCAGTAGGTAGCCTGACTCACTAAAACTTTTATGAACAATAAGTATTTGGACAGGAGGCATTTTTGATTCTGCCGCAGCGATAATGGCACTCTGGGCTCCCGCAGTGGGGCTAGCTTCCGGCACACACTCAGTGGGTTCCGCCAACATAAGCTCATTAAACCCTCATCACAGCCTCGGGAGGCTGCAGGTCTCATTGTTCTTACAGATGAGGAAATGGGGAGGAAGCTGGGAGGCAGAGACCCCAAACGGAGAGAGAGAGAGAGCCACTCGGCCTCTGAAGACCTTGAGAGAGACACAGGCTTGGGACTGCAAACCGTTTCACGAGCAAAACGCTGCAGGTGTTTTCGAGATGGATGCTTTGTGCACCGAAGATCCTAGAAGCTTTACTCACAGTGGCCAAAAGGTGAAGACAAGCCCAGCAGCCCACCGATGGCTGAACGGATACACAGACGTGGCACATACACACAGTAGAGTAGAACATAGTCAGGCTTCCAAAGGAATAAAACTCCGACACACACAGTGCATCACGGGTGAACCGTGGACACATCATGCTCACACCTAGAGCTGTCAAATTCGTAGAGATGCAGTAGAACGGGGGTTGCGGGAAACGGGGAGTGGGTGGTTAGTGGGTGCGGAGTTTACGTCGGGGAAGAGGAGATAGTTCTGGAGACAGATGAAGGTGACGGTTGCCCAGAGGGTGGGCGTGCCGAACGGCACTGAGCTGTGCGCGTGACCGTGGTTAAGGTGGTCGCGTCCGGTCCGGGAGGCCGAGCACGTGTGTTTGCGGGGACTGGAAGACGTGACTGTGGGTCCCTGGCAGCCCCCGGGTGATGGAAGGGGAGGAACAGAGTTAGAGGGAAAGATAACGCTAGTAGGTCACACTGTAGCAGGAGTGGCTGGGACTAACGGCCCGCCTGCTGGGCTCTGCCTCTGTCTGCGTGGCCGCAGAGAAAGAGGGAGCCGCTGGCCCCCACATCCTGGCTTCGGGATCGTGTCTAGTCCCGCCCAGGTCTTGCCCAGGAGACTGGACCCTCCCCGCCCCTTTGCCCCCTCTCGGGAACCAGGCCGCTCCCTTATGCTGGTGGCAGCAGTGGCTGCCTAGGAGGTTACGTGCCTATCGGCCTCCAGGACCAGCGTCCTGGGTGTGTGACCGGTGCCTGGAACCCGAGCCCCCAGGGCCCCTGTGCTTGAGACATAATGGTCTTTGGCTGCCATCTTGAAGTTCTTAATAACTTTATCTTTCAATTTGTGTTTTGTGAGTGAAGCCCAGTGGGTGTGAGCTGAGGACTTGGAGACTTGGCACCTGTGTCTTCCCACCTCCCGTCAGCACCTGCCTCCCCAGAATGGATTCTTGGCAGCCCACTCCCTCACTTCCTGGGCCCCTTCCCTGCACCCCACAGGGGCCTGTTTGCAAGATCAGGGCCAGGCTCCACGTGGGCGCGGGGGCAGCCCTCCCTGTCCAGGTGCAGCCACACCACTGCGCTCTCAGGGGGTGACTCAGGGACCCTTGGGGGAGGGGCGTCTCTCACCCCAGACTCTGGCACAACGGCTGTGCTGGAGGGAAGGGGACTCAGGCACTGTCCTGGGTCGTGTCCAGGACCCACACGTGCCCAGCCCCAAACCTGAGGGAGCAGGACGTTCAATAGAAAATATAAATCATCATGACACGTGGAAATAATAGAGACCTCAGGGAAAGGGAAAAGCTTTATATCTCAGAACGGCAGCGGCACCTTTCTCCTGCGGTTTGAAACAAAAGCTTCCACATCTTCATTTTGCTCTGGGTTCTACAAGCCACGTAGCCACACCGCCAGCAGCATCTCCCGAGCAGGCAGGCAGTGGGCCGGCAGGGGACATGGCGGGGTCCTCATCCTGCGGCCGAGGAAGTGGAGCTGTTGGGGACATCATAAGGATTCATTGTGTCACTGAGTGGACGCAATGCCCAAGATGCTCGGGCCGCCGCACGCCCTGAGCTCGGGGTTCTGTGTCCTGTGGTCCACAGGGGTTCTGTGTCCCGTGTTTTGGGTGCCCCTCTGTGGGCGAGCGAAGAGGCTTTGAGTTTAGGTTCTGCAGACTTAGGACGCCATTCTAGGTCTCCCATTCACGGGGCACATGGCTCTAGGCTGCTGACCCACCTCCCCTGTCCCATTAGTGAATAAGTGATTACGAACTTCCTTCTCTACCGAGAACACGCATGCCGCTGCAGGATCACACGCGTGTCAGAGGGTCTGACACGTGAAAGGAGCACAGACGTATTGTTTACGACGTGTGGACCCACTCGGCTTCCCCACATCCCCAAGGGAGAAAGGAAGTAAGGGGAGGGGAAGATTCGTCATCGTAGGGTTAAGGAAGATAGATTTACTGCATGGTTTTTATGACAATATTACTGTTTTAAAAATCTTACGAGGTGAAGTAGAGCTTGTGATGGGGTAGGGGGCATAGAAGGAGTAAGTTCTAATGTAGCCGGCCTTAACCCATTCAGTTCTGTTTCTTTATTTATAAATCAAGGCTAAAGGGGACAAGATGTCCAGATGAAATGAATCTTAAAATTCTCCCATATTCTAATCTTAACTTTTTCCCCTTCAAAAGAGTTGTGTGGTATCTATTTCTCTTTGCTCGTCTTCATAGACATCTGTTAATATCATTTGAAAAGCAACGAATCTGCTAGAAATGTTATTTCAATACCTCTTACACATATTTATAGCATAATTTGGAATCTGCTTAAAATGCTACTTATGAATATGCCTTGAGTCATTCTATGGCCAGAATTTCAATCCCTTTGGAAGAAATGAGGAAAGGAGGAAGGTGGGGATTAAAAAAAAAAAAAAACGTAGAAAGAGGAGGAGAGTTAGAGCTGGAAAAGGCCTCGGGGGTCGTCCAGTTGAGTTGCTATGTTTTAATCCAAGTTATGTATTAGGATCAACTGGAGAGCTTCAAATAAATCCATCCCTGAGACCCCACGCCCACCCCCAAGCTCTCCTATGAGTCAGACGAGAAAACCGAGGCTCAGAGCGACCAGTGGTCTCACCTGCTCGGCCCACGACCGTGGATGTCACACAGAGACACCACTGAGGGAGGCCCACATCACACTCACTCTGTGCTGCAGGCTGGCTGCTGTCCCCTCAGCAATTATTATCTCCATCTGACGGAGGATGAAACCGAGGTGCAGAGTGATGAAGTGACTGTCCACAGGCCCACAGAGAGCCAGCTGCACACCTGAGGGTTAGAACGTAGGCAGCTTCCATGTTCTACAGGCTGAGGACATCCCAAGGCATCCCTATGGGAATGCAAGGGGGTGTTGCTTTGAAAATAGAGAACGTAAGCCATATTTCTCCCAAAGAATCTAGACCTATGATTAAAGTAAATTCAAAACAATTCTCAGTCTCTTATTACAGAAAAACCCAAAATAAGAATGGATAGATACAGTAGTTTCTGTCTCTCTCATGTAAACATTTCTCTGGAGCGAAGCAGGCCAGCTTTGGGAGGGGAGCCGTGGGGTGTCATAGAGGACTCGGGCACTCAATTTCAAGGTCACCTCATGGTCCAAGATGACTGCTGGTGCTCCGGCTATCAGGTCCTGATTCCAGGCTGACATGGGAGGACACAGAGGAGGCTGAAAGGGCTTCCACTTAGCTGAACGTGCCTCCCAGAAGTCCTAGCTATATCACGGCCTCTAGCTCAGCTGTATGGAGACATTTAGCTGTAAGAAAGTCTTTAGAAATCCCTTCTTTTATTCAGGAATGTTTTTGTATGATGTCTCTTGTTCAAAACTTGGGAAAGAAAGGAAAAATGGGTTCGGGAAGGCAACTGGAATTCTCTACTCAAGATCAATAGTCCATAGCTATTATTAGAGTTTAAGAGGGCCCAATAGATAATACCCCTGAATTCAGAATCAAGCAAAAGATAGACACAGGAGTAGGGTGGTGTGTTATTAGCTTTCTGGAGGGCGTGGATTTTCCAGTCCTACAGTGTGGTGTTAGGAAGACGTGCCCACCCACTTCCTGACAGGCCTGACGGCAGGCCCACGTCCTCTCGCTTGGCCACGCCCCCTTTCCCGCAGGAAGTTTGCAGGTCAGACACGTGTCCTCTCCCAGCAGATGGCCGGGAGGGATCGAGCCACCCTAGTTCATTCCTTCTCAGCTCTCGGATCTGGTAAGTCACTGCCCCTTGATGCAAGAGACAGGTCCGAAGTGTTGTGCAGCAGATCATCCCGCCATGCGTAAGCACAGGCGTGGAGGGTTCGCTGCCCAGCAACCACCACCCTGCTTTGGCCGCTGGGACCCCACTTCCTTTCTGATGCTCCTGTCGCTTTATTTCTAGTCTGTGCACGTCCCGCCATATGCGCGTACGGTGCCCCCTCCTCATCCACGCCCTCCCTTCCTGTGGTTTCGATCACCAGCGGTCAAACACCATCCTCTAAAAATATTAAACGAAAAGTTCCAGAAATAAACGATTCGTACGTTTCCAATCGTTTGCCGCTCTGCGTGGCGTGATGACATCTCACATCATCCCACTCCGTCCGGCCCGGGACGTGGCTCATCCCCTTTGTCCAGCGTATTCCTGCTGTGTACTCTCCCCCGGCCACTAGTCGCTTAGTGTCTGTCCCAAGTACAAGATCGGTTACCAAAGAAAAGAGGCCACGTTTGCATAACACATTACAATATACTATTATAATTGTTCTTTTATTATTATTTTTATTACTTATTATTGTTACTCTGTCGCTGTGCCTAATTTATAAATTAAACTTTATCATAGGTATGTGTCTATAGGAGGAAAAAAACAGTCTATATAACATCCTGTACTAGTCATGGATTCAGGCATTCACGGGGGGGGGGGCTTGGAACGCAACCCTGCAGATAAGGGGAGGACTCCTGTACATGTTTGACTACCAGACCTCGATAAATATTATAAACAATGACTATTTAATCCTAGGTGTCACAATTCATTCCCACGAAAGATTTTTCCTGCTTTTTACTGAACTCTGTGTCTGTCGCCACCCTGTGGCACCCTGCAGTTCCAACGGATGAGCCGGTGATCCGTCACGAAGTTGATGGGTGCTTCCGTTTATGGTAACAAGCTGGAGTTGAAATGCAAAGACTTACATGGAAACATCACTCATTTGTCAATGTCGTGAGTGACATCTTTGCTGAATGTTTCCCATTAGAATAGTTTCTCGGCATTTGGGGCTGTGTACAATATAATGGCATCCGACCTTGGTTTTCGTTATTAACTTTCTCTCCATCCCTTTCTTCGATCAGTCAACAAAACAATAATCTGAGCCCTGATGCATAGCATCTACGGATGGAAGAGATGGAAGCCGACTCATTCACTTCTAAGTCCCACATCGTCTTCCTGAGACCCCAGACCAGCCCATCCAGCACCCCACTTCTCTGCAGCTCTGGGTGTTCCCGGTGGGGTCCTGACCATCCATCGGGTTTAAAATGCAGAAGCCACTGGCCAGCTTTGGGGCTCTCCTCACCTGGACACTTTGGCTCATTCCCGTATTCCCAGATGGCCCCACCAGGCAGCAGCATCAGTTAGCGCCAGTCACTGCCACAGCCCCACCCCGGAGCGAAGCAGGGGAGGGATCCTTGCTTGAAACTCAAAGTAGATCCCAAATCAGCATCGTCCACCTGAAAACAAATGCTGTAGCACCTCTGTCTTCTTCAGCGACAAGGTGTCCATGACGGGCTAGGAGACTTCTGTTTGGATACTTTTGTTAATTTTCCCATTTTCCTCCACACTAAGGCCGTCCGTTTTATCCAATGAGTCTCACTATAGGAAGCCAATTCCCATCTTTAAAAGATTAAGCAATGGTACAAACAAAACAAAGCGTCTTGAGAGATCCTCAAATAATTTCCTTAAAACATAGATTTTTTTTAATAATTAAAATCTCAACTGTATTTTCAACGTATAAGTAACTTGATAACATATGCGAGCAAGCAGTTGGCAATTATCATAGAAAGAGATTTTTTTTTTTTTTACCAGGAAAAATTGTCCTGGCTTACGTTATTGAGAAGCTGCATCCTAAAGAAAAAAACCCCTGAGCTGAAAACATCCTACCAAGAATAGTCCCACTGCTGTGGTGTCAGTGTTCAACAGATGTCCCCGATTCCTTCTCCAAACCCCTCACAGGAAAATGACACTGCCACCTTCCCCTCTGGTACACTTGTCAGGAGAAGACACTCGAGGATGCTCGCAGAGATGTCAAGTCCATCCTGTTTGATCACATAGTGGATCATCCAGCTTGATCACATGATGGATCACATGGTCCATCCAGCTTGATCACATGATGGATCACATGGTCCATCCAGCTTGATCACATGATGGATCACATGGTCCATCCAGCTTGATCACATGATGGATCACATGGTCCATCCAGCTTGATCACATGATGGATCACATGGTCCAACCAGCTTTGATCACATGATGGATCACACGGTCCATCCAGCTTTGATCACATGATGGATCACACGGTCCATCCAGTTTGATCACATGATGGATCACATGGTCCATCCATCTTGATCACATGGCGAAACATGCAGAACCAGCTTCTCCTTCGTTCTTGGTTACTTAAAAATTTGAATCTCGGAGTAGACACCAGTCAGCCAACAGGGCTCCCACACTATTTAGGGGCGCATAAATTATTTAGGCGTGCCTGGTAAATATCACTATTTTGGTGACTGTAGTTACTGAGGGAAAAAAAAAACTCCATAACTCTTTAGTGCTTTTACTTTCGTATTTTATTTTAAAGCAGCATTGGGGATCAAGGATAATAAGTATGCATGTAGTTTGTTCTTAGGCGTGCGGATGGAAATATTACTCAGTTTTCCTCTCAGCAATCAGTTTTCGACCTTAAAATTTTTTTTCTTAGTCATTTTAGAAAGAAATCTTCTTAACGATTTTCAATAGTTCTGTCTTATTAAATGCGCCACACCAAGCTAGTTCTGTATTTTCTCGATGACTGAGGTTCATTGTGTGAAAACCCACAGCGACAGGCTCCCGGGGTGCCCCGAAACCCCGGGGGTGACTGAGATGTGAGTGTGGGTGTGAGGGCCTGACCGCGGGCCGGGGGGGAAGGGGCCCCGTGTTCACTGAGCCGAGGGGTGCCCATCACCTTGCCTTTGGAGGTTTGTGCCACCTCCGTGACATTCCTCTCTGCTCTCGTCAGCTCTCCTGCTTTTCCACGTTTGCTGGCTGTCCCGCTGCTGGCAGCCCGCCACACTCTCTGAGGGTGTTCTAATCTGCTCCAGCCAGAGAAGTCATTTAACCCACTTATCTGTCCCACTTAGGGACAGGATCAGGCTCTAGGGCATCGGGCCTTTCTCCTTCTGCTAAAATGCTCGCATTTTGTACAGATATTTTAGGGCTGTTTTGGGGTCCTTAGACGTAATTTATATCGCCTTATTTTTCTCATACATATATTCTCTATGGTTGAGGTGTACGGAGGCAATGCCACTGTAAAGAAAATTTTGTGTGTGAAGGAAACATGAGGGGAGGGCCACGGGGGCTGGCCTGGCCACTCCCCAGAACCACCTCCGGGACCCACGTGAGCAGGTGTCGCAGGGCACGGAGTGGGCTGGGCTCCCGAGCAAGGCAGAGCAGGTGTGCGCCAGAGTCCACGGCCCAGGTACCCGGCGCTCCTGCCCAGAGCCTGGGCCGGGCCTGGGTGCGCCCTTTCCACTCTGCATCCACACACAGGCCGCCCCAGCCCCACGCCCACGCGCAGGGGCTCGTGGCATCTGGACTCTGAAGGATTGTTGGCTCACGTTTTACAGTTTGGGTTTGTGAGCTCATGTTCAGCAGAGGCTCATGTTGGTTGGGAGCATCGTAGGGCGTCTGGATGGAGGGTCCATCCTTCCAGAGTGTGTGCGTGTGCTCGTGCCGGGTCCCGGGCCTCTTACCAAACCACAGTCACCACCATATTGATCCTTTCATGTGAGCCTGACTCCAGACCTAGAGTCAGAGCAGCTACAAATTCTCATGGGGGACAATTCTTTTTTCTTTATTCATAACACAAGCCAAGGCAGTTTGCTTCTCCCTGGGCTGTTGTGGATATTTTGCGGGGGGGAAGGGAGAGGGTATATTCTTGCTCTGAAGAGAGAGCCCTTTGGGGAGCCAGGATGGGAGGTCTCACTTTCCTCTCCCTGCCTGTCAGGCAATCAGAGGACCATCATCATCATCACACCTCCGGCCTTTTAACACCCACTTTCGTTTCCGGCTCCTGGGTTTTCTCTCGTCTTCTTGCAAGCTTAGTGTGCATTTATAAAGGAGTTTGTTATACGCCGTCCAACATTTCTAGCGGGGGGGGGGGGGGTCATGGAATAGGGGTGGGGCCTTACGTCACCCAGCATTATTGCCAGGAACGAACATCTACAGATGAGTCCTGAGATGGGGGAGAGGACACAGTTCACAGATAGAGTTTTCTGTCTTCTCGGTGGATTGTGGACGAGATTCCCCGGCACAGTTATGGAAGACGAGACAGTCTGAGGTGTCCAAGTGACGAGTAAAGTCTGTGGCGAGTTTGGGAAGTAGGGGGTGCCTCGAAGGAACCGCCAGGACTGGTCAGCAGGACTCAGGGCTCCGCCTAAGTCCATCTATGTGGTTTTACTTCCTTAGCTGAACGTGACCGTTAGAAACACAGATGATGACAGAAGGCGGAGCATACTCCTTAATGGAAACCCCCTTGCCAGTCTCATCGGCAAGTAGAATCGTTTTCCGGTGTGTCCCTGGGGACGTGAGTCGCGCCTGTGACCCACACCCGCCCTCAGCGGGACTGGAAGGGGGAGAGTGATATCTGGCAGGTAGGAAGCCACACAGCACCTGCCAGATTCCGTGTTCCTGCCACCTCCCCTCTGTTTCCATCGTGAATCTCGCTTGACATGTTCTTGACTCGCTTTTAGTTCAAAGAAACCTCTCTCGGAGACGATGTGGCCGAGTGTGACGGGGGGCCAGTTCAAGAAACCGGCGTGGCCGAATAAACCGTGTCGCTCTTGGGTTTGCAGTTCCGGCCATGGTCACGTCCTACCCGAACACCACCCTGGCCACGCAGGGGCAGAAGAAGGAGATGAGCTGCACGGCGCACGGCGAGAAGCCCATCATCGTCCGCTGGGAGAAGGAGGACCGTATCATCAACCCCGAAATGGCCCGCTACCTCGTGTCCACCAAGGAGGCGGGCGAGGAGGTGGTTTCTACCTTGCAGGTAAGCGCATGATGAAGGCAGCGGTGCCAGGAGGAGCCTGGCCATTCCCACCGCGGGGGGCGGGGGGCCGTGGGTGAGATCAGTAAACAGCAGATAATCCTCTGGAGCTCTTGTATGAAACACCGTTTCTCTCCCCCTTTAGACAGCTGGGTTATTGAGTAGCCTGCAAATATGGTGCTTTATCCTAAGCATTAGTGAGAGTAAAATTATTACGAACACGGCGGGGAACCCAACTGTAATAAAAAAAAAATGTGAGAAACAGTCCCTAAGTGACAGTTCATCTAGGAGGAGTGACATTCTATGCTGTGTGCATGTTTTAACTCGCCATTAAAAGGAAAATTGGACAGGCTTTGGGACAAAAAAATAAATAAATGTTGTAAGGAAAATATTTTGCTTCTTTGGAAAATTCCAATGTGAAAACATTCTGTCCATCCTATAAAAGGACAAAGGCGAGGAAGAAAAGTATTGTAGTCTTTTGTCTTTCTCAGCATGATCGGTGGTTAGAGTTGCTAACCACCGGAGAGATGCTTTCAGGGTGGGAGAGAAGATGCCGGAGCATGCACAGGGCGAAGAGGCCTGGGGTTGGAGCACGGCTACCGACTCACTCACAGGGTCCAGCCGTGTGATCCGAGAGCCAAGCCCCGCGGCCTGGGCACCGGGCTTCGTGCTGTGTTTATAGATCTGTGTCTTTAGGCAGGGCCGCTTCGGATGCTTTAAGGGCACACTACAGGGGGAAAATCTATAGGTGGAGTATATATCCCCCTGGCTGTGACATCCTACATAAATCATGCATCCAATCTAAGGAGCTGGTGGCTGGTGTCGCTGGTGTACCCCAAACCCCTCCATCTGCACTGCTAAAGCAGTGCTGAGATGATCTGCTGGCAGAGGGGTGTGCGTGTGTGTGTGTGTGTCTGTGTGTTGTGTGTTTGCACATGTGTGTGCATGTGTGTGCATGTGTTTGCATGTGTGTTATGTGAATGTGTGTATGTGCGTGCGTTGTGTGTTCACAATTGTGCATGTGTGTGTGTGCATTGCATGCATGTGTGTCATGTGTGTGCATCTGTGTGCCTTGTGTATGCATGTGTTGTGTATACATGTGTGTGCATGGGTGTGTGCGTGTGTGTTCATTGTCTATGTGCATGTATGTGTGTGCATGTGTGTATGTGTGTGCATTCTGTGTGTGCATGTCTGTGTGTATGTGTGTGCAAGTGTGTGTCTTGTGTGAATGTGTGTATGCATGTATGCATGTGTTATGTATACATGTGTGTGCGTGTGTGTGTGCATTGTCTATGTGCATGTATGTGTGTGCATTCTGTGTGCATGTGTATGCGTGTCTGTGTGTGCGTGTGTGTATGTGTGTGCAAGTGTGTGTCTCTGTGTGTCTTGTGTGGATGTGCATGCACATGTGTGCATGTGTTGTGTGTACATGTGCATGTGTGCACATGTGCATGTGTATGCTTATGCATGCATGTATGTGTGTGCATGTACGTTTGCATTTGTGTGTATTGTGTGAATGTGTGTGCATGTGTGCGCATATGTGTGCATGTGTGCATGTGTGTGCATGTATGCATGTGTGTGTGTCCGTGTGCACCTGTGTCTGTGCTGGGGGCAGGAGGCGGGTGGGAGTGGAGAGAAGATTTATAGCCAAAGCCCTTTCACTTATCCTCCCCTCCGTGCCACTGGATAAGATGGGTTTCTTTCTGCCTTACACATAGATTTTGCCAACGGTAAGAGAAGATTCTGGCTTCTTCTCCTGTCACGCTATCAATTCTTATGGGGAGGACCGTGGAATAATTCAGCTCACAGTGCAAGGTAGGAAGCTGACAGCAGAGGGGAAAAAAACGCACGGCTGTTTCAGATCAGTAGGTGTGTGCCCGGGCTCGGGCGCCTGTGTGGACCCAGCTCGCCGTGTAACACGTCCCGATCCTCGGGAAAGTCTGACTGTGCAGATGTGGTGCTTAGCAGAGTGAAAGCCCAGGCGACCAACTCCCAAAGGGAAGGAGGTCGGATGGGTGCCCTCGGCAGCTCCCGCCGAGGGCACAGCCCGCGGTGCAGGCCGTCCTTGCTCAAGTCCTTCCTGGGCATCCTTCCTGGATGATCAAATAAAAAGAGAAGTTTCACATTTAAGTTTCACTCCACATAGTTTTTTAGTCATAGGAAGCCAACCCAGAAGCGTGACATTTAAAAATCCTCCAGGCTTGGCCCGACTCTGCAAGTGCTGTGAAAATTGTCAGTCTGGGCAAAGTGGCATTTCTCCCCCCGAAGATATGATTCGGGCAAAGAAAATGCTCCCCAGCAAAAAGCATCTTCCCGTGTGGGACGCTGCTGACAAGCCCCTGTGTCGCGCGCTTAGCATTCCCACTGGCAACTCCCGTCGGGACTAACCCCGGTGTCCCGTTGGTCGCGCAGAGCCCCCGGACCCCCCGGAAATCGAGATCAAGGACGTGAAGGCTCGCACCATCACGCTCAGGTGGACCATGGGCTTCGACGGGAACAGCCCCATCACGGGCTACGACATCGAGTGCAAAAACAAATCAGGTAAGTCCTTCACTTCCTCCAGCCCAGGCCCCACCCCGGAGAGCCCTCCATGTTTGTTTATCTCACTGTGAGACTCAACCAGGGACTCACGGATGTCGGGGAAGGGAAGGGGCTGCTTTTACTGGTTTGTCCCTTCGGCGGCGCGAAGCCCGCCCATGTGTCCCTCTGAGTGGTGTTTGCGTGGACGGGCCCTCGCTAGGCTCAGTTCCGCCTCCGGCCAGGCCTCGGTGCTGCACATGGGCAGCTGCTGACAGGACCTGGCTGCTGCCGCCACCATCATCATTTTTCCTGTGTCCCCCGCTGGCCCTCCGTCCCCATTTTCCCAGCTGGGTGACCGACCGTTCAGCCGCACTCGGGGTCTGCGGCGTGAGTGGCGTGGAGGTGGTTTGTGCAGAGAAAGGGGGCTGCAGCTTGCCCGGGGATGGGGGGGTGGGCACCTCTGCATCTAAGAGCCCTCGTGGCTTCCCTCCGGGCCGGCCTGCGGCCACGCCGGCTGAACATACACATCCAAGGCGGACCAGCACGCTTGTCAGGACCCCGGCAGGTGTGTGCAAAAGCGACAGTGCCAGGGTCACTGTGAGCTCGGGATCCACCAGGCCCAGGGCCGCACACCCCCCCGCCCCCCACCATGGCCTCTGGGTGGGACGCCCATTGCAGATGCGCTGTTGGGACTGATTTAGTATCTTCCGAGCCAAAGCTGTGGCAAAACTGAAGCCGGAGGCAGCTTGCGAGGCAGGTCGGGAGTGAGGAAAAACGTCAGCACGAGCGTGCAAGGGACGGAGCAGGAAATGGCCTGCGATGGGACCCTGAGGGGACCGGGGTGGCTATCAAGGAAAGTGACACGTGACGATCAGAGAGATGTGTCAAACCGAGAGCAGCGCTTCTAGAATCCGGTTTGGAGACCTGCCATGAGTAGCCGCGTCGGAAACGCACGGAGCGAGAGATGGCACAGCTGGGCTTGTCCGTCTCGGGGTGCAGCGGGCCACCCGGGAGCAAGGCACAGCTACTGCGGGGCCCGAGGCCACGGTCGCTGTCACCGGGACACATGACAGAGACGGCCCAGGCTGGGGGGGGGGGGCGCACGGTGCCCAGGCAGGCAAGCTGGAGGCAGAGCTGACCCAAATGGGGGTCCTTCGGGCACGGGGACAGGCGGGCCGCCCCCGGGCAGGGAGAGGCCAGAGCCTCGCGTTGGTTCGGAAGAAATCGGGTTGGATGAGCTGCAGGACAGAAGCTCCGAGACTCGGGTGCTGAAGCAGAGGAAACGCTTCTTGGGTGAGGCCGGCACGGGCTAGCTGAGGACAGAGGACGGCCCGGGCACCAATGGCGGCCGTGAGAGCTGGGGACAAATGCAGACGTCCCCCAGCGTCCCCAGAGGAAGGGCCGGCCCCCCAGTCTCTGCGGCCCGGCCCTGACCCCAGGTCCAGGTAGCGTCTCAAGGGAGGCTCGGGGCCTCCCTGTCTCAGGGGGACCGGTCATTTCCAGGAGCGGCCCCCCCCCAGGGTGTTTGGGGTCCAGCCTGCCCGGTTTCCACTGCCGGCCCTGTCTCTTAGCAGATACGCCCCTTCGCGAGTCACCTGCCCTCGCCATTGTCACCTGTGACATGGGAGACCGCAGCATCTCCCTGTGACAAGGGTCCCTCAGAGGCCACGGGCTGCCTTCTGGCTGGGAGGCCCCCAACTCCCCAGATCACACCGGCACCGTGGCTCCTCCGCCTCCTTCTTAGACCCCACTCCTCGTGTCACCCCCCCCATGGGGACGCCTCCCTGGGCCACAGTGCAGGCCAGGCCTCCTCCTGCTGTGCCCCTGCAGCCACCACCCTCCCTTCTCCCCCGGACGGGGTCGTCACGTGAGGGTTCATAATGCTTTTCTCTGGGATTCTTCTTTTCCCAATCTGTATCAACATTTTATTGCATCTGGATTTCGAGACAAAGTTCACAGAGCTGACCTCTCCATGGGGGCCCTAAAAACGTGGAACCCGGTTTTCTTCCGGTATTCCCTTCTCTCTCTCTCTCTCTCTCTCTCTCTCTCTCTCTCTCTCTCTTTCTCTCTTTAAAATTCAGACCTCCAGGCCCTCTGGGGTTCATCCTCGTGGGAGCTGGGGGACACAGATCTAGTTCACCTCCCCCCAGATGGGTACCCTGTTGACCCAACATCGTTGATTAAAAAGTCCTCCCTCGCCGGTGACTTCAGGTGTCGCTGTCCCGTACGCCAGCGTCCCAGACCCGCTTCCGTCTGCTACTGGACTTCTGATGACTGGACTTCTGATGCGTCCGTGAACGCATCGGAACCAGACGGTTTCCTGCACATGCGTGTTAGGTGTCCGTATCCGGTAGAGCGAGTGCACCCCGGCAGCTTGTCCTGCTCGGCTCTCCGTACATGAACGTTAGGGTCGACTTGGCTCCTTCACAGAAACATTCTTGGTGCTTGCATCTGGATCCTGTTCAACGTGCTCATTCACGTGGGGAGAACGGACATTCTCCCGATGCTGTGGAGTGCACTGTGTCCCCGGGTTCCGCAGAACGTGGCCGTCTTTGGGAAGAGGGTCATCGCGGGGGTGGCTGATGATGGGTGTGTCACCTCCACCGGGCTGGAGGCTCCTTGGGGCCCCCCTGCACCTTTCAGGCTTAGTTGTACCCAGGGCGTCTCTCCCGCCCCTAGATCAGTGCCTAACGTGTGATTGTCACTCAACGGGCACTTGGTGACTTCTCTTGACGAGGGGAATGCGTTCGAAACCCTCTACCCAGGGACTGCCACGCAGTAAACACCTGATAAATGGCAGCTTTCGGTGTTACTCAGGCCTGCACGGAAATGCCTCTGCATGAAATGCCTCAAACCGTCGGTTTTGGACTCCCCAGGATCCCCCGTAAGTGTTCCAAACACAGGGATTCTGATTTGGGGTCCCTGGGTCCCCAGTGCTGAACTCAGGGCCTGCCCAGAGGAGAACGCCTCGGTGAACACTCGCTATATCTAATCCAAACCTAAGAATCACCTTTTTTGCCAACACCATTTTTAAATGTCGAGATAAACTGATCGGGCCCTACGTCGCCAAGGTCGGGAGCTCCTTTGTCTGTGGCCCTGGGGACAGACAGGGTGGCGGGTACATTTCCACCCTTCACCCTATCTCAGCCGCACACAGGGCCGGCCGCACGGCTAAGGTGTTCCCGCGGTCCCAGAGCAAGGCCGTGTGAGGGTCAGAGCGAGTCCCACGGGGGCATCCCTGAGGACACGCGGGCCCAGTTCTGGGACCCGAGATGACCAGCAGAGCCCTCGGGGACCTCCGGCCCTTTCCATCGGGAAGCCCTGAGAGGAGGGGCGTGCTCCGACAGGGGGAGACAGGGTATGATGGCGCCTGCCGCCTACATTGTCTGAGGTGGTGATTTCATGCATTGCTTTCTCCTCGATGCGTTTTGAGTGTATACGAATACAACAGCGATATCGGCGAGTGCACTTTGTAGGCTGAGTACACAGAAACGCGATTCTTCTAGTCACAGCTTAAATGCCACTTCCTCCAGGAAGCCCCCCCTGACTGCCCATCTTACGCTGTGCCCTTTTCTCTACTCGGGTGGCATCTTGTACACCTTGGAAGCTTTGGCAGGCTTGCAACTGTTTATTTAATATCTGACTCCTCTACGGGGAAGATGTTTTATATATCTGTCTCCCTGACTGAGCAGTTGTCCCCTGAGGGACAGAGACGGTGTCTGTTAACCCCTGAGGGCAGGGACTGTCATCTGAGGGTGTCCGGTGCTGCGTCCCTGCATCCCCCACAGAGACCAGCACCCAGAAGAGACTTGTAATAAACCCTTGTTGACTTGTTAATTCTCCACTCCTGGTTTAGGACATGAAATCACCCCCCAAAGGCACTTTCTGCTCCTCTTTTAATGCTAAGAACGCAGTGCGTTCACACGCCCATCAGTACGGGTCCCTAGAAGGGATCCCCCCGAGTGGAGCAGCTCCCCACTCCTGCTAGATGCCGGGAACCTCAGCATCCCCGTTCGCCCAGCCCACACCTCCATAGAGATGCTTTGCAAACAACTGTCAGGGCGACTTACAAACCCTCCGTGAAGCTCCATCCGCGCTCTGCAACGCGCAGCCAGCATCCCCATCGCGACTTCGCTGCTTGCCGCTCCTGCTCGTGTCCCGACCCAAACCCGCCCCGTTCACACTCAGAGCCTTGCCCTTAGCCTTCCCAGGACACATTTCCGTTCACGACTGACTCGTGGAAAGCCTGTTTTCTCCACTGTAAAATCCCACAAGTCCTATTTGTGCTTCGATTTGCAGTTTCATCCTCCCGGGCATCAGGGCGTCCGTGTGATGGTTTCTGATGCCCAGGGTCAGCGTCTCGAGCACGTTCCGTTCATCACGTTAACGATCCGTGACCTGCCCGTGACCATGTCAGCGTCTGAGATCACAAGTGGTGGCACTGTCTCCTGACCCCTTCCTCCTGGGTAGTCACTGCCCTGTTTTTATTCCCCGCTTTGAGGCCATATTGTTTGCAGGAGAGTGTTCAGGGACGTAACTAGACGCTCCTTCATTTGGTTCCTCTAAAACTCTTCCAGAGAATGCCTTCTTTCTCGTCTTCTTGGCCTTTAGCTAAAAGGCCGCCCTGGGTGGTTTTGAACCGTAGTCCAACGATCAGGATCATTGACATCATCTTTTTTACTTTGAAAGTGTCGTAACTCCAAGGAGGAAGTTAACACCCAGCCGCTTCTCCAGCAGGGACCTCTCACTTCCTGCCTGGACGCCCTGCCCGGGTCACTCCCCCATGGGCTAGCCGTACGAGTTGACCAGCCAGCCAGGGGAGATGGCCGGTACATGTTAGTCTTCTCGGCCACCTCCCAGACAATCCTCCAGTGAAGATGGCCGAGTCGTCACGGGCCCCGTCAGCTCCAGAAGCCTCCATATGGCCCCGGCAGAAGCATCCACTGTCTGCTCCCTCGTGGGGCTCGCGGGCCACTTCCTCTGCCTCTCGCAACACTGGACACCCTCTCGGCGGTCCTAGAGGCGTCTTCTCCGGGAGGCCTGGCTTTCTCTCTGTGGGACGAGGCTCCTCCTTACATGTCATTTCGCGGGAATGAAGTCCCCTCTGTCGAATCACGTTCCCCTCTCCCGTTGTCAGATACTTTGCAGCATCTTCTCTGTCTACGTCCCATTCTTCTGCCTTCAGTTCGTGACGCAAATGAGACTTTGCCTTTCGGCTGGACTGCTGGTCGTTCGTTTCCATGACGGTCCATTCCCTGAGAAGTTAGCGCAAAGGTGGGCTTGAGGCCCGGTGTTTTAGGGGCAAAGTGCAGAAAAACTCTTGTGTCTGAGGTTACCTCTGGGCAGAACGGCGCTCTGCACCTGCACGGCCACCATCAGTGTGGAAGGGGGCGTTCCCAGGACTCAGAGCTCTGCGTAGCTGTTGTTTATTTATTCATCTTTTAAACATGCATTCGGTATGTGTCGGGGTCTCTGTGACAGCACTGAACGTGGCCAAGGTGACCGCTGGCCTCATGGGGATACAGGATCTCAATGAAACTCGGACAAGCGTGATAAGCACTGCGCCGGGGGGCTCTGGGAGCGGTCTGGGAGGATGTGAGCGCTCTCTCTGTGCGCCATCGCGGGGGTTCTTTGTTCGTCTACATCCAACATCCTCTCTTGACCACCTGCCCTGGCGCCAGCACCTTCCCTAACCCTTTCTGAAATGAGAGCCATTTGCCGACGTTCTCATCACGGGTCGAAGCGCTAAGATCAGCAGGTGCATGCATATCGTCAGGAAGTCAGTGATCACGCTTCACGGGAGGCATGTGCTGTCTTTAACATCAGCTGTGCTTGAAAAATAATTCCTCCAATCAAGGCTCTGAGAGCAAATAATGTCATGATTTAGAACGGAGACATACATGTGGCAAGCAGTGTTTGTGCTGGAGACTGAGATTCGTGTTTACGTGAATTTCATTTCGACCACTGTGTTTGGGGAGAAGGGATTTGACATGGCAAAAGGTTTGGCTGGTTTCCAAATCCTTTTTAGAAACGAGTATTTTTTTTTCTCTTGGGTGGGGTGCGTCTGAACCCTTACTCCTGTTGTCACGAGGCGTGTTAGATGTGGCCGTCTCCCATCTCGCTGTCGTGAGAGTCCCCACCTCTGGTTTCCTCTGTGACCTCCACCACAGACGTCCCTCCTTAAACTCAGGTCCCTGCAGCCCTCGTCCCCCACAGTGGGTGCATAAGGAGTGTGTGGTGTCACGCCCCTGTGAGGGCTGGGCCACCAGAACCCTGGGGTCACTGCATCGAGAAATCCCATTGAGTTGTAATCTTTCCTTCCTTCTGGTTTTTTTTTTCTTGTGGATGTTGTTATTGATTTGTTTTTGTTTTTAATTCCTACTTGTGAACTTTCAAAGGCAGAGGGAAAAAAACTCACGTCTCTATCTCTTCTTTTTCGAAAAACAAAACCCAAAAGACTCCTGGGATTCTGCTCAGAGAACCAAAGATGTTTCCCCTCAGCTGAACTCGGCCACCATCATTGATATCCACCCTTCCTCCACCTACAGCATCCGCATGTACGCCAAGAACCGGATCGGCAAGAGCGAGCCCAGCAATGAGCTGTCCATCACCGCGGACGAGGCAGGTGCGTGCGTCCGGGCGGGGCTGCCCGGTGCCCCGGAGCTGGCTCTCGGGGCGCCGCTGCTTAACACAGAATCAGACCCTTTGGGGAGAGCTCTGTGTAGCTCCTCACGCTTCCAGAAACACAGACAATGCTCCACTTCCTACTTGGGGGGCACTTCGATTCAGGCTTAGTTCCAGGTTCTCACAGCCAAGGCTTAATAAAAAAGATAGACCTTAACACTCTAGTGAGAGTTAAAGAACTCTGCTGTTTTTATAATTTCTCTATGTGGATGCATGGAATCCAGGTGACAGGAGAACCATGAGGATGTATGTCTTGTCCAAGATCCTAAATAGTCCAGGTGAGGGAGGAAGCCTTAACTAGAAAAACAGCAAGAATATTTGCCACATGAAGAGTTGGGGAGATGGTGGTGCAGGTTATTTGATTAAATAGAAATGTCACTCTTTCTACAATTAAACTTTGTTGCTCTTTTTCCTATTACAAAGTATTTCATATTCAGTGTTGAAAACTTAGAAGAAAGAGACAAGCGTTTTGAAGACGGTAAAACACCTTCCATGAACTCAGCACCCAGAGCTGTCTAGGAAAGTGTTGCTATCGCCTGCTGAATCATTCTGAAACCTGTTCTGTCTCCCATGCACCCACCCGTGCACACACACGTGTGCACACACAAGTGTGCACACACCCTTCGACACCAGGTCCACTCGTGGGTATCAGAGGGTGAGTTAAGTGGCTGGTAGAGAACTGAGCAATTAGGCAGTGGTAATGAAAGCTGATCGACAGACAGCCCACATCTTGGAGGGAGAGGGGACAGCAAGCTCACCTCGGGTTCTTCTAGGGAAGGAAGGGTAAGGGGCCAAAACCTGGCTCATCTCTTGGGGGGTGGAGGCAAAGAGTGTCCAGTGCCCAAACCTAGCTTTCCCTTCCTGCCAGCAGTGGGAGCTAGTCAGCCACCACCTACTGCTACAGTGATGTCAGAAGCTTAGTCTCAGCTCAGATCCATGGTCCCCCATCACCGAGGTTAAGGTGATCATCCCCAAATGACCAGGAGTCCAACAGGAAGTTTGTTCCGTCTTTCAGTCTAGGAATTAGGATTGTCGTGGCCTTCATCCCCACCACCCTGGTGAAGGCACCCCAAACTGACATCGCTCATGTACGTCGTAAGTGGTCTACAATACGTAGTGGTACCTCCTACCGTTTATTTAACTAACCCTACGTTGTTGGACGTGTCCGGTGTTTTCCATGTTTTGCTCCTGCAAACAGCACTGTGATGAATACCCTCGTGCTGCATCTTTTGCCATGTTCAAGATGATTTTCTTAGGTCAAATTACGTGAGCTGGGATGGCCAGATCCCAGCAAATCCATTTCACCCTTTTGATTCGTGGCAGTCAACGTCGTCCTGCAGGAACTAGGTAAAAATGTGCAGTTCTCCCTGAATGAGCATTCGTTTCTCAACACGGCAACGTAACCGTTCTCGAAAACTGTTTTTAGGGGCGGCTGATAGGAGGGCGTCATGCTCAAGTGTCTTACGTCTCTAATACTTGGCTGCTCTGCGCGATTTCTCATTTGCAAAATGGACATAACGATGCTTTCCCCCTCCTTACCATACACATGTTGGATAAATGCAAAAAAAAATTCAAGCTCTGAAAGCACTTCGCATTCCCCAGAAATAAGTGGGAAAGGAGTGCTAGCGAGCGCCTGCAAAAAGAGAATCCTGATTAAATATTTATATAAACGATGCGTGGGCTTCCCGGGATGTCGTGACACTGGGCATTGAGGGAGAGTGAGCTGCCCCCGGAAACGTGACCTTTGAGGTCGCGCTCAGCCTTCCTCTTCGCCCCGACCCCTTGGCTGACTCCGCCCCATCGCGGCAGCCCTCCTGTGTTCAGCTGGTGGTGCGTCTGCGGCTGCCCTCCGGATGGCCATTGTGAAGGCTGCTGGTGATGCTTCTTACTTCGTTTCCTCTGTGACCTCCACTGCAGCTGGCGGTTGCCATGGCAGCGCTTCTCTCCTCAGCCGGGAGGCCTGGTGAAGTGACACCTCCGGTCAGCGGTCTGCAGTGCGGCTCCCTGGCACCTCTGCAGACAGACGGACGCAGGAGCCGCCCTCTGGGCTCGGGGGAAGGGAGGGCTGGCCTTTGGGATTGTACCTGGGCGCCCTACATGGCCCGTCTCGTTTACTATGCAGACGAGCTGAGGGAAATTGCAAGGGAAGGAACAGGTTTGAGCCACGCGAAGCTGCAAGACGGGATCTGCCTAGGTGTGTGCCACCGAAATGAGACGTGGAACGGAGGGCGAGCGTCCTGAGTGAAGAAACCCTCACTGGAATGTTCTGCGGTGGCCGCAAATCCACAGATTGCAGCTGCCACTTCTTGGCCGGGGCGCCCCAAAGCACATCTTGTAGAGATGACCACTCCCCACCTTAACTATCCCCCTTTCCCTAAAGAAAAAGAAGGGGCCATCTTTCAACCAAGGACAATCCTTGGGTGGAAGCTTCTGGAAGCTGTAGACCATGCATTGTTATGGTAGTAATTGTGTCCGACAGTGGAGCACCTGAGGGTGCCTCTCACTCCCCACCCGGGTGAGGAAATGGGCCGGTGAGAGGTGTTTAGCTCCGGGTCTCCCACCCCTGCCTACTGTCTGAAGCTGTGGGACTCCCTGAGGCCCGGGCGGTGACAGCCCGCCCCTCCCTGCCCCTGTGTGCGCGGGACCCGTCCCCTATCTGGAAGGCCCTCCGAGTTCCAGGTCTCCTTTTCTGTAGTCTTCCTCGAAAAGCCGGGTCAAGGATGTTCACCCCTCTCTGAGAAAATACGTGGTGGATTAAACCCACACTCATTCTGAAAAAAACCTCATAAAGAAAGAAAAGCGGAGAAAGGCACAGGTTGGAAGGTGGAGGGATGAAGAAGGTGGGAGAGAGCTAAAGGCCCACCCATCAGAGACGAAGGTCCGCCCATCGGAGACGAAGGCCCGCCCATCGGGGACGAAGGCACGCCCATCGGGGACGAAGGCACGCCCATCGGGGACGAAGGCACGCCCATCGGGGACGAAGGCACGCCCATCGGGGACGAAGGCCCGCCCGTGGGAGCCCCAGCGAAAGCCTCGGGGAGCTTCTGGGCCTGCAGCCTGAGAGGCCCACCCAGTCCGGGTGGATGGAGCGGTCTCCGGTCTGAGACTGCCGCGCACACCGCAGGGCAGGCCCGTGGGTGTGTTTGGGCTGGGTCTGCCCACTGTGCGACAGGCCTTTACAATCCGATATCCATTTTTAAAATCTGGAAATGTCAGATCACCATCTAAATTTTCCATTTTTCTTGAGAGCCTGTTGTGCAACAACCAGCCAGAGCACTACCGGGGTTACTCACCCCTCAGGGCCTCACGCCCCTGATAACCATCAGCCCCACGCATCTCCCATGGAAGGCTCAGCAAACTGGAACCCACGACCAAAGTCTGCTTAGAATTCTCCAGCTAAGAATAGCTTTCATGTTTTAAAAAGGAGGAAAAGAAGAGTATGTGACAGAGAACGCACTCGTCCCCTGCTTCCTGTTGGAAGATAGTACTGTCCCAGCTCTGTGGCGCTGCGTTTCCTTCCTTGCGAGGGTCCACAGATGTGTCATCATACCCTCAGGAGGCAGCCATGAAGCAGAGACAGCGCTGGCTCAAGAGGGAGGGCATTCAGAGCCAGCCCGAGTGACAGGAAGAGGGAACAAGAGAGCCTGTTCGTGGGTCCGAAGATTAGCAAAGCTCTGTGGTCACTGTCTTAGTTAAAGTTTCCTCGCCTGGTAAAAACATTAGGAATATAAGAACAGTCCTCACGTCTTACTGTTTTACAGACTGAACCGTTTGGGCTTCTGTAGAAATACAGAGATTGTTTATTTTGGAAAATCACATTCACTGTTGATTCTTCTAGCTTTCTCATTGCACAAGAAAAAGCTAAATATTCTGTTTTGTTTTGAAAAAAAAAAACAACTATGTCTTCTATATATATATCATAGCTTCCATTCAAGAGCATGTAAATAAGTCTTAAATGTCACAAGGTCCACACAATTTTCAAATGTCGTTAACTACCTAAGGGCTAATCTGCAGTGCAGGGATTCTATCTGCCTTGGATTGTAATTTTACAGAAGTTGTACGTTTGCAGTGAGAGAGGACCCATGCAAACACCACAGCTCAGGAGCTGTAAGCAAAGGCAGAGATTCCCAAAGCAGACTGATTCTTTTGTTCTTTAAACACGTTTTTCCTATAGTGTTTTAGACACTTGGAGTGGAAAATTCAGCACCCTCCAAAAAAAGTCTTTTTAATTATATCGGCCACAGCTCTCACGCGTGAACGTAGGTTATATTCTTCTGGTCTCCATTTTTCACGTAGTTAATGATGGTACGTTTAGAGAGGAGAGAGCTGAACGCATTCTCTTCAGAGACTGGGCAGACCAGTAAATGAATTACCAACAAACCACTGGCGTGTTGGCAGGCTGAGCAAACACAGGGTTCTAGAGAGGGACTGTCCTCCCCCTGCTTCACTGGGGACCTTCACACAACACCAAACCATGTTGGAAAAACAAACTGTCCCCAGTGTGTGACCACGTCATCGAATTTACGTTTTCTAGTAGAATCGAGGGTGTTTTTGTAAACACGGCTCTAGTGTCTTGGTTTTCAATCATGAATCTTTCTCAACAAGGTGAAGACAGAGCACGTGCTGCCTGCCGTCCTCCCGAGAAGGCCACACAAAAGGCCGCACGAAAGGCCGCAGCTCAGACGCACCCGAGATGCAGGATGAAGCAGCATCCTTATCCATGGCTCTGAAACAGGCTCCTTGTTAAATTCAACAGATCACAATTAAACTAAGTATCAGTATAGCTGTCAGACCTCAAAATAATTCTTCAAGAAGGATTTTCCCCGACGAGCCACACGCCCCTCACCGCCCCCAGCACCGTCAGTGGTGAGTGGGTCCCTTCCGTGTGTTGTCACTGGATCCGACCTCAGAGGATTCCCACGTGGCGGGCTAGCCCCTGTGAGCAGAGGTCAGGCGCAGAGTGTAGCAAGGACCGCAGTGAGCCTGATGCCAGCCTCTCCCTTGGTTCCTGTTCTGGAAACTTGCTCTAGAGCCAACACAGCTTATTCACGTAGGGAATCGATAAATCCTGGGGGCTGCAGCACCCCCAGAAGACCAGTGGGCCCCCCGGGTGGTGGGGTAGGGAGCACAGCAGGGACTTGGCTCAGGACACTGATCCTGTGGACACACCGCTTAGCGTCTGTTGGGGGCAGAGCAAGGCTGGCGAGCGGCTGCCACGCACACATACGCCCAGCACCCCCGTGGCGGGTCCCCACACTGAGGTGGGGGCTCTTGGGCCCAGGCGGGATGCTGGGGAGGGAGAAGAAGGCTGGAAGACAAAGGCTCCACTTTGCCGAGGCCAGCCGAGACGTCGGACATGCCTGGGGCGCGGGGTGGATGACAGGACACGGATGGAGAGAAGTTAGAAGAGAGACAGAAGGCTGAAGGGTGCTCTGGGCTCGTGTCCCCGTTGAAAGGGAGTGAAAACCGGCATGAACACTCGGGAGCGAGACAGAAGCCAGCACGAATGCCAGGCTGGACTCGGCTGTCGGGGTGGAGGCCACGAGAGCTGCAACCTTTCCTGACAGTGGCAGGGAAGCAGAGAACAGGGGACCCCCAGACTGGGCTTTGGGCCGGAGGCTGGTGTCAGCAGGACTGAGAACGAGGGGCCCGGAGAAGGAGCCACCTGCCTGACACCCCATGCGCCTCCGGTCCCGTGAGCCTTTCCAGCCACTTCCACGCTCTCCAGAATTCCCATCTCCCCTCAGACTCGTGGTCCTAAGATGTGACCCATCATCCTCCCGGGAAGGCCGGGCCCCCTCCGCAGACACCCTCAGCCCCTCCCGGTCCCGCCAGCCCCAACCCGGGGACTCAGCTCCCCGTTTCCTTCCTTGGTGTGGGGTAGCGGCCACCAGGTCACTACGGGCCTCTGGCAGAAATCCTGGCACCCGTGTGTCCCCCGCTGTCCCAGCGGCAAGCCGCCCCACGCCGTGTCAGCGGTCTCACAAAGGCCACGGCTGGGCACGTTGGCCCCTCTCCCTCTCCGCTTTCATCTCACAGGCGAAGCTGCCACCCGTGGGACAGTGCCACCTTGTGCAGGACACGCCACGGGCCACTGCAAGTGCCCAGCCTCCGCCGTGCTCTTTAAGCCCCAAACACTCCCCCTCGCACTCCTGGGCCGCTTCCCGGGCTGCGCCTCTTGCTGTCTGGTTGAGAAGACAGAGATGGTTGGGTTTGAGCTGTCCTCCGAGCCAGCAAATCTACAGCAGGCCTCCCCCTGCTTCCTGTCCCCACGTCTGACTCACTCCACCGTCTCCACCCCTGTGTCCCTGCGCGTGTGTGTGAGACTGTGTGTGTGTGCACTGCGTCCATGTGTGACGGCATCCGTGTGTGTGTGTCTGTGTATGTGTGTGTCTACATGTGTGTGTCTGCATGTGTGTCTGCATCTGTGTATGACTGCATATGTGTGTATGCGTCCATGTGTCTCTGTGTGTGTCTGCATGTATGTGTGACTGCGTGCGTGTGTATGTCTGTGTGTATGTCTGTGTGTCCATGTGTGTGTGTATCTGTGTGTGTGTCTGTGTGTGTGTCTGCATGTGTGTATATCTTTGTCCGTGTCTGACTGCGTGTGTGCCTGTGTGTGTGTGTCTGCGTGTGTATGTCTGTGTGTCTGTGTGTGTGTCTGCATATGTGTGTTTCTGTGTGTGTCTGCGTGTGTGTGTGACTGCGTGCAGGTGTATGTCTGTGTGTCTGTGTGTGTGTCTGCGTGTGTGTGTATCTGCGTCCATGTCTGACTGCGTGTGTGCCCGTGTGTGTGTGTCTGCGTGTGTATGTCTGTGTGACTGTGTGTGTGTGTGTGTGTGTGTGCACACGCACATCCGATCGTCCTGGTTCAACCAGGAACTCTGAGGGGACGAGAATGCTTTACACATCCCTGTGCCCTGTGTACTTAGCACGCAGTGTGTCTCTAATACATATTAATTGATCATTAACTGGAAGTGATTGGAATCCATAGTCATTAAAAATAGGTTGGTATGAGTTTCACCCTGTTTTACTCTTTTTCTTTATTTTTTTTTAAATTTACTTATTTTTATTAGTTACGAGTATACAGTACATGGATTGGTCAGACACCTATATGGTTCATAAAATGATCCCCCTAGTTGCTCCCTCCCTCCCCTGGCCCTCCACCCAGCCATCGTATTACTGCTGACTGCTTTCCCTCTGCCGTGCTCCCGTGACCACCCGTCAGCTACTCATGTGTACATCTTTAACCCTTCACCCCATTCTCTTACCCCTCTGGCCATCACCTGATGGGGTACTATATTTGTGAGTCTGTTTTTGACTAGTCTGTTCTTTTTATTCCTTAGATTCCACATGTCAGTGAAATCATGTGACGTCTGTCTTTCTCTGTCTGACTTACTCCGTTCAGCTCAGTACCCTCTAGGTCCATCCATGTTGCACATGACAAGATTTCATTCTTTTTGATGGCTGAGTAATATTCCATTGTATATATGGACCATAATTTCTCTATCCGCCCGTCTGTTGGGGGGCATTTAGGTTGCTTCCATATCTGTTTTGCTCTTCAACTGTCCTCTGTCTGTGGCCACAGCCCTGGCTCACAGTAACCGTTGATTGGAAAGCGTAAGGGTCAGAGAGAGTCAACGGCGACAGCCGCCTGATTTTTTTTTTCCTTTTTTTGCTTCAGTAGCTCAGACCCTGAGCCCCACATCGTGTCACGCAAGGAGACCTCTAAGGGAAAAGGGAGGGTTTTTAAAGCCACCACAGACAGAACGTTGTAAAGGGGACATCTCGTTCTACCAGTTAACTCGCTCATGAACCAATCCGTGGAAGGCATGGCGGGGACAAACACAGGGACAGCCCCGATCGCTGCTGTCATTCCTGGGAGCGAGAAAGCCTGAGGGGATGTGGTACGCGGCGACTCCGCCCGCTTGGCTCGCCGTGCAGCCCACGACGACGACGACGACACGCGCCCCGGGCCGAGGCGGTCGGTCCCCCGGGCTGCGTGCGGCTGCGGGCATCTCCATGCACACGGGGCCTCGCTCGCCTCTAACGGCCTCCGTGCATTCTCTTTCAGCTCCCGACGGCCCCCCGCAGGAGGTGCACCTGGAGCCCATCTCGTCTCAGAGCATCAGAGTCACCTGGAAGGTAAATTGAGCAGACGCTTGTTTCTTCCCGGCGCCCCTCCCACGCGGGGGAGCACTCTGCTCGCCATCCGTGTCAGGGGCCCAGACGCCCGCCTCCCGCTTTGAGAAACTAGATTCAAAGCCCCTCTCTTAGGATCTGGTACTCGTGTCCACATTTTGAATATGCTTTCAGCAAATTCTACAGCCGCAGAGGGTGAAGGTGTTGGTCTTATTTTTATTCGTTGAGTCATATTTGCATCCCGAGCGCTGATCTGCAGACGAATGATAGAGAGGATGGACCTGTCTGCTCCGCCCTTCCTGCCCGAGGGGCCCTTTTTCTAATTGCTTCTCCTAGTGGTCTCTCTTGGTGGCGCAGGGGGACCACTGAGCGGGCAGGGAGGACAGGAGGCCTCGCCATGTCTCTGGCTGGCTGGGCCCTCGGGCGCATCCCTCCACTTTGTCCCTGGTGACTGCTCTGCTGTGCCAGCTGCTGTGTGAGACAGTGGTCCCCCACATGTGTCCCGCAGGGGCGACTGGCCACGGGTCAGCGGGGGCCTTGTTGCCAGCACTGGGAGACAGAGCTGGAGTGCAAACGCTCAGTGGCCAGCGTGTCGTTCTGTCCAGCAGACGTGTTTTCATAGCCAAACAAAGTTGTGCTATTCTTGGAATTGGATGCTACGTTATTAGATATATACTAATAGAACTAGCAGATTAAAAAATTAGGACTCAGATGATTAGAATGATTACACCAGCGAAGGAAGCAGTTGGTTCGTATTCTGATGCAGGCTCATCACAAACGGACTTTAGCTGGCGTCACTTATCCAGTGGGTGAGGCTGCCTTGGGAATCAGTCGTCTCTTACTGCACCCTGGGTCATACCCACCACGGGCCACGTCCCATGTTATCTAGACCGCTGATCTAGCCATTGGGTCATTGCAGTCACCTTCCCATTCTCATCGCCTGGGGTTTCTTCTTGCATCTTTCCTCCCCTTTGTGCCATGTTCTCCCTCAGGGAAGAGGGGGGCACCCCAGTGAGGCCTACCAGGCACACACCTCCTGTAACCGTAAAAACTAAAAACCAAAGCCACTCGCCTCTCGTTGAGCTTTTCCTTTGAGAGCCAGTTCCTTCCTAAGGTGACAGGCGTCTATAGCAGGAAGGGGTGTTTGTTGTGCGGGTGGACACCACACTTGGCATTAACACGTTTGTGCAGGAATCCCCACGGTGTCAGCTTCTTACAGCTCCGGGGACGAGCTGGGCTCCAGCAGGCAGCGGGGCTGTGACTGTCTGGCCTCTCGGACAGTGTGGCCACGTGGTGTGGGGAAGGGTGTCAGCCAGCCCTGGGAGCACATCCGCCAGCTGCATGCATCGCTCACTGCGTTACAGATGGCACCCGGCGAGTCCCATCCAGCCCGCGTCTCGGCCACTCCGCGCACGGGGTGCCGAACCACTCCGGCTTGAAATAAAGGCTGTGATGTTTGCCCCACTCGCCCTCCTGTTCCCTGGCATTTTTGCCACTGAAAAAGACCAGCTGTTTCTGTGGCCCCTAAAGCTTTTGGGGTCCTGCCTGTGAGAGGCATCTGTCCAAAGAACTCTTATAACTGAGCAGAGATCATTTTTCAGCCTTTGAAAGGGATCGCTTCCTTTCTGTCTCCATAGAAAAATAGCAGCAAATGTCAGTCAATGGCTGTTCAGCTTCTTTTAACATCAAAAGGATGAACGTGGGGTGGGTTGAGAGGAAGCCTCGCTTCCATGAGATGGTGAACCGGTCCTAGCATGCTGTCCACGGGTCAGCGATCCATCTCTGGGGAGCGGCCAGCACGCGGACGCATGGGGGTGTTAACGCTGCTGAGGCCAGCTGCCCACTCGCCGGCCTGCTGGTTCGTGGTGACCCGAGCATGTGAGGAAATTGCGTCACCGACTCAACCAAATCGTATGCTCTTCTCCACCTCTCAAAGCACCTGCAAAGTGGGGTTTGATGCCTAAAAAGATGCCTTTACTTTATGGTATGAAGTTCCCAGATTTACTTTTTTGTGTGGAAGGAGGTGACAGGAAAGGAGAAGGGAGTAAAGAAAGGGAGAAGTCGCATTAGCCCAAGGAGGGAGCGCCACTGTAGGCACCCAGGATGGAAATGTCGGGGATCGTTAGGACGTTAAGGTGGGAACTTGTTCAAGGTCAAGGTCAGTGGACAACTTCCCTTTTTGTTTCGGTTACTTCTTTCACCAAAGAAAGTTTCAGATTTTTAAGTGTTCGCGTCTGGCACAGGCTGTCCATGGCCTCCCGACTATAGACCTAAACCCGAGAGACGGTCTAGGCTCGTGATGCTCTCCTTGCCCCAGGGGTCAGGGGCCAGGCAGGTGCCCAGAGCTGCCATCGCTCACGGGGTGCGCACACGACAGTCTCCCCTCCACCTGTCCGGTCCTGCCTGGCTGTCCACGTGAGTGTGTGTGAACGTCCTGGCTTATTTCTTAATGCCCCGTGTTACCCATCACTCTCGGTGATGGCTCGGTGACGTCCCGTCACGCTGTGCCAACGGGCCGTTGGGTTGCACCACTCTGCTGTTCTGTGCTCCTACGAGGCAGAGAGTGTCTCACTCAGCTTCGAGTCCCAGTGGCGGGCACAGCTGCAGAAATGAATGAATGAATGCATGAATGCACGAATGAGCGAGCAAGTAAGCTCATCTGTGAGTCAGGAATGACGAGGCCAGCGTACACGTGTCCCCCTGAAGCATTATGTCTTTCAGAAAGTGCCACGGAGACGGCGTCCCAGCCATCAGGTTCTCCGAACACCTGGCCGTGACGTGGCAGGGTCTAACACACAAACAGTAAAACTTCCCTGAGCATACAGTGGTTGACCCCGACAGATGTGGCCCATGCTCAGCGTACTGGGCAGACCAACCACTTACTTACGGGTTTCTCCTATGGTTTATTAAAAAGCAAATCACAGTGATGGTCCAATAAACATACTGCAATAAGTTCTAAAGGAAATGGCCATCTACACGTCACTTCAGAGTAAGCCCACTGAACGAAGGCCAAGCACCAGCACCACACTTAATTGTCTGTGCAAGGTGAAGGCTCGGAAAGGCTCTTAAATACTTATACATACGTTGCGTTAAATAAAAATGCTAAGCAGTGCCTTCACGGGAACGCACGAGATAATGTTAAGTGGGTCTAAAGAAAATGTAACAAGTAAATGATGATATTCATTCTCTCGCTCTTACACCCTTTGAAAAAGCAAAGGGTTTGCATACGGTTTACTATGCCACGTGCTTTTACTAGAATTATTCAAAATCAGAAAGAATATTTAAAGCTACAGATTACAGATAACAATCTAAGTATCTGAAAAATCATAAAACTAAAGAATGCTTTGGCTTTTCAGAAAATTCTTATTTTAGTTCATCTCCTAGGTATAAAAATATTGACAGCACAAGCCTGCTTTGATGAGGCCTCACGCTCTCTTCCAGCCAGCCTCAGAATTAACTGATCCCTCTCGATGCAAATTCAGGACAATTTGATGCCTGCTTTTTAGTGTGCTCGTAAAATAAAACCCTTAGTATTTGCAATATTTAAGTTTTATTGATAGCTGAGAACATTTCTCCAGAGAGCAGTTAAGGCAAAGATTTTTTTTCCCATTGATGTAAATGTTTTGCTTTGTTCCAAATGAGAAACTGTTTTAGAGCCACGGGCTGTCCCCAAAATATGAAATTTTCAATTGCTTGAATATTGCAGTGCTGAAAACAATTGCCCAACGGATGACTCAGGATAGAAATCTGAAAAATAATTTGAGCACTTTCTTGAGCCTCAGTATCATACCCTCTGGCCAAGCCTTTATTTAGAAAAAGCAGTTACAGAAGAGACATATGACATCTGTAAAATATAAATATTGAGCGTTCGGGGCTATCATAGAGTTTTAGCAATCTGAAGAAGAGTTTAACTACAACTTTGTATCTCCATAGTCTCTGATAATTCCAACTAATTGAGGCATCATTACGATCTATGATAAGCTTTAGAGATGAGCTTTTGCCATGGGGTAATGGCGAAGTCCGCCATTCAAAACCAGTTATTACTATGACCTTCCTAGTAATGGTTTAGTAAACTACAGGCTCCACTTGACTGCTATATTTAAATCCCCCTGCCTCCAAAAACAGCACGCATGCTGGGAGAGGAGCACCTCCCAGCCCCGGGGTTCTGGGGAAAGCCATCTATCTGCCTGAGCATTCGCTCTCTGCCAAGCATGGTGCCCATCCTGTGCGTGTATCATGTCGTTGTATCTGTGCGCTGGGCATGCCCAGTTCTGCTCAGAGCTGGAGCCTGAAGCTGAAGGGACCGGCCCAAGATCTGGGGGCTCATGGCCGTCAGAGGGAGGACCCCACCCTCACCCAGGCATCCTGATTCTGCCGTGAGCTTCTAAGCAACTGATAACTAATATAGGCAAAATGCCAAGACTGTGCCTCACACGCAGGAAGGTTCAACAAATAGTAGTTGCTTTTCCTATATCTTCCAACTTCATGTTATAAATTTTCCTCGAAGCCATTAAACTTAGAGAACATAGACAAAATGTACCTCTTTACCTGCAACCGTTTTCTTTCCAAATGATAAATTAACATCAGAGTGACTTGAGGAAATCAACCTCCTTTGTTCCTACGTTGCTTGGAATTCAAAAGGGCTGCCTCGAAATTAATTTTGCCTAATTTTTTTAACTCTCGCTTGAATCCGTAGGCTGCGAAAAATTACAAAAGTTGACATTTCTTGTATGAACTAATCAATTGGTTCTAGAGTTGGATTTATAGAGGCTTTCTTAAAAATCCTGACGACCAATATGCCTTACAGATCTTTAAGGAATTGTCAGCCCTTCTCGTCTTAAGAAGCGCGACTCTGTCCCCTATAACAAGAGAATAAAAAACCAAACGGATTTCAAGTCTCTTGGTCAATCATATAGAGTACGATTTTTCTTTCTCCACTTCGTATGGGTGACTACACAGTAAGCTCTATGAAGGCAGAGGGAATATTTTACTTGTTCACTCTATGCTCGATAGAATCACAGCGAGTATTTGTTAAATAAATACGTGAACCACTCCTAATGTTAAAATATTTATATCAAGAGGGGTCGTTTTTCCTTTGGAAACCTCTGGAATCCTTAGAAAGCCCTACCTCACTATAATCACTTCTCACTTTTTCGTGCATATATAATACATACAGAGACCTTTAATAAACCATTCATTGTTTATTTGCATCATTTCGAATGTATTCTGTATCTCTCTTCACTGGCCCGTTTAATTAGCCTTCTGGGCTTAGCCATAGGATTGGCCTTCTCCGAGGACCCCAGTTAACCATCCGAGAGCACAGCCAACAGCCTGCCTGCTCCAAGGGCCCTGGCTGGCCTCCCATCCTCAGCGGGCAGTTCTCTTGGTCCCCTGCCTCAGAATGCAGCGAGATGCTGCCGCCGCCCACCTTTCCAAAAGCTGTTCAGCCGCCAGGAGTGTGGGATCCAGGTCTGACACCAGACACGCTGGGAAGAGACGCTGGCGGAGACTCAGCACAGGAAGCCCGTCTGTCTCCACTCAGTCCCAGTGGGAAGGCCGCACAATCTCCAGCTAATTGGCCCTGACAGGACATAAAGCGCACTTGGACCAAAGACCAGAACCAAGGCCATCTGCATTCATCAGTTGGCATTCCTCGCAGATGGTTTCTTTGGAAAGCTTTACACTGAGCCTGGGTGACCCTGGGACAATATGAGACATTGAAGGGCAGGCACGATCAGCAATCTGTTTTAGGACAGTTAGGTTATAAACAGGATCGAAATGATTAGGTTACAGTAAGGCAGGAGGCAAGGATGGCATTTTTTCCTTTACGTAGAAACCATGTTTTATCAAAACTGCAAAAAGAAAAAGAAAATAAGTAGGAACCATGAGGTTGCAACTAAAAAAGGCGCTCCGAACATTTACTGATGACCCGATTTAAGACACCAGCATCACATTTTACAAGTGGATCAGATTCTAAAGTTGAGACACTAGGATGGTAATGGCCAGGATAATATCAAAAACTACTTAATCATCTATCAAGTACACTACCAGTGATTTTAGCCATGAACACTTAATGTCATATATGAATAACCATATAATATTTACAGTGCAAAACTAAATGGTATGTGTAAAATAGAACTTTACAGCATGTTATTACATTATGCATAAAGTAGGCTTGGCATAAGTTCAATGCATCTACCCCAAGTAAACTGTGTATAAGAATACTTTGACACGGCATAGAAAGGACTGGATTAGATGTCAAGAAAATTGGATAATTCTCGGATCTCTACATCTAACTAAAAATAATCCTGAGCAAGTTACTTTCTTGTCATTGCTGAAACCTGGACCCTTTTCACCCTATATTTATATGTCCTAGATAAATAAATGACAGCACATTTAAAGTCATAGTCTCTTTCCACTCCGCTCACAGCACCGACTTGGCTACCATGAGCACGAAGGCGGCGAGGGCGCTTTAAAAGACCTCGGCTTGTCCCTTGAGTCACAACCCAGACCTTGACCCCACCCTGGAAGCTGCCCCCCCACCACCACCCTCATGGCTCCGGACTGCGTGGTCCTTTCTGACAACAAATCCCACCCAGGAAATGTAAACAACTATGAAAGTGACCTTCAAAAAATAAATCCATAAAACATCTCTGTTAAGCTCATTCAACGGCTAGGTGGTGATTTTCAGGACAGTTTTCGAAAGGCTGCCTTCGGGTATATAGTTTGACCAGTTCTCGTAAAATGCAGACTTCACTTTTAACAGAGGACGAATCCACAGATCACATGAACGTGAACTTGGCGTTGGATACTACACATGCAATAATACATCCACTCAGGGCGTTTCTGTCAGTGGCGGAACCCAAGCACAATGGAAATAAAGCCACCTGGCCTAGGTGTGCGGTAGGCGGGGCTGTGTGCGTTCCTGCCCCAAAGTTTGCACCGCGAGGAAATCGCCTAACGACACAGTCCCCAGAACGCGTGCCCGTCATTCAGCGGCGCGTGGCCACACGTGAACGAATCAAATGGCATCCGCCGAGCGAGCGAATGCCTGAATGTGCACCGTTCGATGTGCTTAGCCATCATCGTGCCATATTGTGCCGATGACAACCCCCGTCTTGTCAGAGGAATCGGAGAAGGGAGACGAGTGATTAAATGGAGCACAGGTTTAGAACGGACACTCGAAGGAAACCCTAGGTCCGATCAAGAATGCCACAGATCCAATGACACCTGCTATGTCCTGGACATGTCTCCTGAGGCGGGGGGAGGCATCTGATGTCACTGGCGTCGTGTAAAACGGGATGGACGATGGTCTTCCGAGTTCTTTGGGGTATGTTTTGGGAGGAGCTCACCTCGGCCGGAGCGGCGTCGGCCAGCTGTGATGCAGACGGCATCTTGTCCAGTGCGATTCTGAGGCCACAGTGAAAATGTGTGTTGAGGAAATGATATCAGTCTTCCCCTCTTCCTGCCGTCATTCCCTCAAAATCCGTCGTTCGCCTGGAGAGTCTGCGCTGCCACCCCCGGTGGGACCAGCGGCAGCGCTCTGTCCAGCCAGAGTGTCGTCCCCCTCCGGCCGAGCCCCCGTGTGGAGCAGAGTCCCCGGCGGCCGTGGGCTCCGAGGACCGTGAAGGCCTTACCGTCTCACCTGCTTTCATTTCCTTTCGTTCTGCGGAGGGTGACCAGGAAGTCGGGTTACTGGTGACCTGTGACATCACGGAAGGCACCGTCGCTGCTTTGTCACTAAACACCCCCAGCCCCAGCGAGGCTGATCCCAAACCTTTTCATGGCTCCCCGGGGCCCACAACGCTGGTTCTCACTGGAGCATGCCCCAGAATCCCCTGGGCAGCGGGTCAGAGCACGGTCCCCAGCCCCCCGACCCCAGCGCATGTCTCTCTCTGATTCCAAAAGGTCTGGGTGGGACCCCAGTGTTTCTCTAGCCTCCTCTCCATGCCTGCCATCCCCACGAGCCCCACAGATGTGCCTCCGTGAGGGGCCACCCAGGGCAAGTCTCCACTCCTGGGCCAGCCCTGGGTCCCCACCCTGGGCACAGCTGTGGGTGCTGACCGCGTCTGCCTCCCCCCAGCCAGGGTGGCCCTCCTCGAGGCTCGGATGGCATGGCCCTTCTCTCCATTTCTGCTGGGAAAAGGCACGTCTCCCTTTTCCCTTCCCCGATAACTCTGTGTGGACCTTCATTCCGCACGTGCCCCTCAAATCTGTGATGCCTTGTGCAGAACAGATGCACCCCTGCTTGGCCGTGACATCTAAGGCATCCATCCGCTGACCGACTGTCACTGAGTGGCAGCGGTAATAGATGCTGAGGGGCAGGGCAGGGGGCTGGAGGAAGTCCGTGAGGATGGAAAAGGCAGCCCCCTCCCCTGTAATAAAAGGGAACCGAGGACAGGTCACATGTCAAGGGAGTTTGCAGGAATCTAAGAGGAATTTTCCATTCATTTTTCAACCGAATCACTTGACACGCAGGAGAGATGCAGTGCTGTTGGGATGCGGGATTCTGCAGGGGGAGCCTGTAGCTCTGCGGTCCACGGGTGGACCTGGCACCGAGCGAGGCCCACGGGCCCGCGGTGGGATGGGGGAGGGGGCTGTACAGGCAGCAGGACCTGGCTGCCCGGTAACCCAAGACGAGGGGCCTGTCCCAACTGCTCATACCCACGATGGCGCTGTGAGCACTTGCACATCCTATTCTCACTGTCTCTTTAAAGAGCGAAGAATCGGCCACGGGCAGCTGGCAGGCAGCTTCGGATGGACATAGAAGATACGGGCACTGGCAAACTGCACAAATGGATCGACGCAGTGCTGCTGTTGTCACGGAGACCAACAGAGACCCTTCCCTAAAGGAAGTGGGGGCAGGGAGGGATGCGGGGGCTGGAGGAGGGCACCTGGGCAGGAGCGAGCACGGGAGGGAAAACGTGCCCGGCTGGCAAGGGGCGAGGGAGGGCCACGGACGGCAGAGAAATGACACCAACGGAAGGAAGTGCAGATCATGACGGGGTCCAGAAAGAAATGAAAGGAGGAGAAGAATCCAGCGTGGAAAAATAGTTCTTCCGGGAGAAACATGACAGAGGGCGGGCGAGGCCTTCTCTTAGAATCGCAGCCCGTTCGCAGGGATTTGAGAGAAGGTCGAAGCAGAACGCTCACCCACCGCGTGGTCTGTAGACACCCACACCCTCCCGCGCGGGCCTGGTCCCACCCGAATTCCCCACTACAGAGGGAAGGGAGCCCTCCTCCTCTTTCGCTTTGTATTTTTTTACCCTCTCACTTATTTTCCAAAGCCTTTCTTTTCTACGTACCAAGAGGATTGGTTCCAGATTTGCGGTACATCTGTAGATCTGTCTTAAATGGCCCTTATTGAAAACACATGTAGCCCACCAGCTGGCTGAACAAATTTTCTGGAATCCTTGTTTTAAGAAAGAAAAGAAAAAAAGAAAAAAAGGATGACAGTGTCCAAATAAATTGGCTCTGCAGAGGCCTGGACAATAAAGTGGAGGCCTCCAGATCCTACCTGGGTCTCTTCTCCACGCGCCTGGCTCATTGGGCTAAGTGACAGCATGAAAGCCACCTCTCGACTTGAATCCATGAGTCCAGGCTGCCACACGTGGCTCCCGGGAGCCTCTTCCCTGCTGGCCGAGCCGGGGGCTTCTAACCCGAGCCTCTGACCTGCAGCTGGGTCGCAGGTCTGCAGCCCAGAAATATCTCCCAACTTTATTCTCTTCCCAATGGCCTCTTATCCGGTCAGATAATAAACCTGAGGCTGAGGCCATTCTTAGCCATCACGTTGGCTGCCCCTCATAAATGCTCGAGACCATTTTCTTCTTCACCCACAAAATTGTTTTCTGAGATCGTCCCCCGTGTCGAAGCCCTGACGGGGACGAGGGAGTGGGAGAGAGATGCCAAACACGTCTGTGGGAAGCCTTGTGCTCCTGGAGCTTGCAATCGAGTCCTCAGATGCCAGACACGTGGCGTGGAATGGTGGCCGCAAGAGGAGCAGGAGGTGGTCGGTTCCCACTGAGTGGCAGCGGGGGGGCGAGTGCCATGGAGAGAGAGGATGGGATTCACCGGATGGAGGCAGTCACAGCAAACGTCATGACAAGCTGGACGCCGAGCCGGCCGTGGACAATGAGTTGGGTTGGATCGTAGAAAGGAGGAAGAAACGCAATCTCTGGTGGGGGCTTTCATGGGATGGAAAAACGTGGAAGAGTTGGACTTTCCTTACTTATCCAGAGAGGCTCCCAGGTCAAACCCGCAGGGGGCATCAGCCTGGAGGGGCTCCTGCAGGGCGCAGCTCTCACGACGAGCGCTGCTGAGATTTGGGGGGAGCGAGTGAGTGCACGGCCCAAGTGGTTCCTCAGAAAACTTGTTTCCTCCAGCATCATGCAACCCAGACTCCAAGTATTCTTCAAGGCCCCCGACCTGATTCCGCTTTCCTTTCTTCTGACCTCACTGTTAACTCCCTTCACTTAATTCCCTGAAAGCAAATAATTATTTTAGACCCATTTGGTCCATTGTTCTTGGATGCTACTTAACAGCCGAAGAATAGCGCTCCAGAACTGTCTTTGGAATAGGATGACTTCTCTACAGACACAAGCCAACCACCTCTCTTGATTCCAGATAGAAATTCCAAGCAGAAATGTTTAAAGCACCATCAAAGCCAATTTGTAAAGGGCATTACATCCTGGCTTGTCTCAGGATGCTATGAAGCCCATTGTCAGACAATTGGCTTGAAGTGGTCCACACCCTTATCCTGATGGCTTGTGGTCTGTACAACTCAGAGAGCACCTCCAGGGTCAATGTCAAAAGATTCTGGAACTTGAACGACAACCCCTAAAATTTCCTACACTTCCTTGACAAAATTCCTGTAGTCACAGACTTTTTTAAAGAGATCTGTGTTTTTAGTATGTCCTCAAGGATTTCTTTAATGTAAACACATCTCTAAGTTCAAATCTGACTATTCAGCCTACAAATTAATAATAGAAACTTAAACTCTGCCTGACATAGTGAGAATTTTTGCTGACTTTAGTGCATGAAAACATAATACTTTCTCTTTATGTGATTTGTTAGATTGTTCTTAGATTTAAAAATGCTGTGTTTAGTGTACGTTCACAAACCTAATTAACAAGCTTTGCAAAAAGGAGGAAAGTCTTTTTTGAGGCTCTGTGAGTTGCAGAAACTAAATGTAACTCTTAGAAACACCTGGGTTAGAATTCCAACTCTATACTTACTTTGAGGAAGATATTTTAACCTTTTTGACCTTCGGTTTCTTCATGTTGAGGATGATAACGAACGAGACTTCTCAGGGTTGTTTTGAAGATAAATGGGGAAAAGCAAGAGTTCAATAAGTGATGCAGGTGGGGTAATGAGAGTTGGCACTGAGTTAGTGATGACGATGTTGGTGGTCATGGTGACGGTGACAAGGATGTGAATGTCAGTGATGATGGTGCTGAAGGATTGGAGATGGTGACAGTGATTCACTTGTTGAGGTAGAAATGAGAATGGGAGTAAAGATGTGGAAGGGGTACAGGTGGAGGTGGTGTCAGATAATGAATGGTGTCGTCCATGATGTTGGTACCAGTGGTAGCAGTGTTGATGGTGACGATGGTAGAGATGCTATTGGTGCTGGTGGTAGTGATGAGGCAGGAGGTGTGCTATGTTGGTAGTGATGGTGGTGGCGATGCTGATGATGGACGTCATGGTGGTGGAAGAAGTGCTGGTCCTGGTGGTGGATGTGTTGCCAGTGGTGATGGCTGGAGACGAGGGTGTTAGTGATAAAGTTGATGATGATAAAGGTGGTGCTGATGCTGGTGATGGCAGTGGTTGTGATGGGGCATAGCATTAGCGGCAGTGGTTGTAAGTGACGGTGGTGTTGATGTTGGCAGTGGTGATGGTGATGGTGATGGTGATGGTGATGGTGATGGTTGATGGTGAAGCTGCGGTGACAGAGATGGTGAGTATTGATGGGCAGCAGTCATCATGGTCGTGGCAGGGGCTGGCTATTGTAATTAAATTAGAAAGATAAATAACCTAAGTAAAGGTAGCATGATTTCAGCATGCTATATTGGGACGAGAGTAACACGCCATAATATTCACTATTTTAAACATACAATTCAATGGCTTTTAATTTGTTTACAGAGATATGTAGCCATCACTAGAACCTAATTTTGGAACATTTCAATCATGTACAACAGAACCTCATATCCGTTAGCAGTCACTCCAAACTCCCTCCACACAACCTTTTTTAGATCATTTTAAAAAGCTCTGGGGGCCAGCAATCTATGGAATCACAGCACACGATGGATTTGTGAGAAAAATCTATCACTTCTTTCTTAGGTGCAACAATTCTTTCCACGTGATAAGTATAGATTGGATTCGAAATATGAAAGGATGTGAAATCACCACTATCTTCAAATAGCTCATAATTCTATTCAAGATATGTCTCTTCAAAATTGGAACATTAAGGAAACTGGAGAAGAGCTCTCTTGTTTGTTCCTTGCGATAAACAGAGTCCCTTAAGTCACCATAGTGTATGGCACATCTAAAAGAATCATAGCAAAAAATCCTACCTCATTACCAGGCAATTGAAACACGATCTAATTAAAATAAGATTGTCACCCACTACTAGGGCTTGAATCTAATAAACTTAAGAACAAATAAAATGTATCACAGAGGTACTTAATACACTACTGGTGGTAGAAAATTGGTAATACAAAACAATGATATCCCAACGGTGGGAAAATGATTAAATAAAGCATCAACACATGGAATATGATTTTTAAAGATTGTGAGAGAAACATGGGAATATGACCTTGATAGCATATTAAATGAAATGTATCAAACACCAAATCCCAGAGTATGAAGACAACCATGTGAAAAAAAAAAACTTTTGTCACTTTCGTCAATAAATATTTACCAAAATATGAATATCTATTTCATAGAAATGGTGGTTGAATACTTGTATTATAAAACAAAATAAAATAATTTTCCTACAAATATTTTTGCAGAAGATAAGCAAAAAAAAAAAAAAGAAAGAAACCTTCATGTCATTCTAGAACTAGCAGGACGAAAATTTAGTTCTAAGAAAAATGTAAAATATGTTGTATTAAGTTTTACAAAATATTGAACCTGAACAGAAAACACCTGTTTTGTCTATCATAATTAAGCTGGTTAGAATGTGTTTTTACCCATGAGAAAAAAAAAAGAAAAAGGAAAATTTCTCTACCTACCTAAGCAACCACATCACAGGCAGGATGCATCCCAAAGGTGAGCACAGGTCTCTCTACTTGCAGAAGGTTTTGCTAAATTGAGTGCTGCCCGCAAACATTTTCTTGTGGGCATTTCCCCCCACTCCTCACACTTTCTTCTTGGCCGGACTCCACAGCCTCGGTACTGGGATCGTCACTTGGTATCTTAGGGAGGCTTTAAATATATATTTAAATATATATTTAAATATATTTATATGTAAATGTATATAATATATAATATATAATTCATAATATATAATATATAATATATAATACATAACATGTAATATATAATACATATTATATAATGTATAATATATAATACATAATATATAATATATATTTAAACTAGGTTTAAACCCATTATATATATAATTATATAATTACATATATAATTATATATAATATATATTACATATAAATATATAATTTATATTTGTTCACTGTATTTAACATTTAAAAACTCTGAAATAGGAGGAACGTCTTTGTTTTAAATTTGACTTTTAGATGACTTTGGCAGGAAAATTAATTTTATTAATTAATTGAATGATACAAATGCAATTCAGCGATTGTGGTGAAACACAGCCCGGGTAACCAAATTCTCGAAATCTAAAATCTTTACATCCGATTTCAAAGCAGAGTGAAGGGGCACCGTTCATTAGTCCAGAATCAGGATTGCACAGACATGCGCTTATAGTAAGAAAAGCGTGAGCTCTTACGTCAGTCTTAACTGTGCCAACCGTACTAAAGTAGTCATCATTTACTTGACTGTCTGCTGATACCTATCATCACCGTGTTAATGCATGAAATCAGACTGGCTGAGAAAAACAATGGGAATCCGAGAGAACTGTAAACGAGGAAACTTCCTTTAAAAGAAAATGCGATTTTACTGCTCTTGTGCAGCTCGGACTCACACCTAAGGATAGCTGGGAGCATCTAATTCCCTGGGGAGGTTGTCATATGAGGCAAACCCATACGTATTTGCTGAATTCCTTCCTATCTGCTGCTATCTGCTCACAATCTTCTCCTGCCTTCTCACGATGTGGGCTCCTTTCCTTCACATTTTGCTGGTGATGGAGGCAGCTCCACCCTGTCTGCCTAGTCGCACCTGTGCTTTGCGGTTGGCACCCCCGGCTCCCTTCTAGCCCCGCCCATTTCCGCAGGCTCCACCCAGCACACCCTCCCCTCCACTTACCGGTGGCCATCCTTCTAAGCCCACCTGGAGTGGCCTCTTCTGGCTGTTTCCCACTCGCCTTGCGCCACTCCTGGAAACCCGCTGGCCCCCGCCCAGTACCGCAGCTGAGACACTTCAGATTTCTCCCGGTCCCTAAGTGCTTGTTTCCTGTCCACTTGGATTGTAAACATTTTCAGGGCAGAGAAAGCATGTCAGAGCCCAGAGAGCTCTAAATCCGTAGTTCGTATTCACATACACACACGTGCACACACATACACACATGCACACGTGATCACATGCCTACACGCATATGCTACACTCATGCACATGCACATAGACATCACGCACATGCACATGGGCGTGCCTGCGTGCGCGTGCGCGCGCGTGCGCGCGCGCGCGCGCGCGCACACACACACACACACACATTGTTGACTGCCTGGAAGTCTAAAAAACCTTTATTACTTTAGAACATCGCTTATCCTGGAAGAGTCTGATTTCTTTAAAAAGGCACATGGCCCAGCCATAACTGTGCTGTAGGTCTCAGCAGACCATCTGCCATCAGGAGAGCGAACCTTCGTCACCCTGGCCAGGTTGGGTCACTGTAAAATGATTCCGAAATGGCTCGGGCCTGGAGAAACGAGGCTTGCCTTCCCATCGGCAGTGGGCTCCCCTGCACATCCAGCTTTTGACCTGGGATCCCTATATTCCGGAATGTCCCCCAAGAGAGCCAGCTTCGAGAGGGCAAGGGCGGTGAAAACAATCCAACAGCTGGCAGGAGGGCCAGCACCACCGCTTTTGCCGGTGATCCCGGGAGGACCATTGTCACCGTGCTGTGTACGCACGCACGCCGAGGCACACCCGACGTCACCTGCCAAGGCGACGCCCCCTGCAGGTCGGCGGTGGCAGCAGCTTGGAGGGGCTGAGAGCACAGGCTCCGTCTCCAGGCCCCCCTCTGCCCTTTGTGTTCGTGTGACCGCCTCTGTCAATCATGTGTCGCGGCACTGTAGTGTCGCCGGGTTGCACGGAGGGCCGGAGCTATTAACCCGAGGCAAGGAAGTGCGCGCACCACGAGCTGGAAGTGGGCACATCACAAACCGGAAGTGGGCCCGCACAAGCCAGAAAAGCACCCTCCTCAATCCGGAAGTGGGCCCACCACAATCCGGAAGTGGGCCCATCACAATCCGGAAGTGGGTCCACCACAAGCCGGAAGGGCACCCTCCTCAAGCCGGAAGTGGACCCACCACAAGCTGGCACTGGGTGTGAGGGTCCTGTTCTAATGCTGTTATCCTTACTGCACCTGTGGTTGGTAGCACCACGGTCATTCGGTTTTATTTTGGTGTCCCTAAGTAGCGAGCAGGTGCTGGTTTCCCTCCTGTCAAGTATTCTTTAGTGTATTCTTTTCTTTCCCGTTTAGGCTCCCAAGAAACATTTGCAAAACGGGATTATCCGAGGCTACCAGATAGGTTACCGCGAGTACAGCACTGGGGGCAACTTCCAGTTCAACATTATCAGTATCGACACCACTGGGGACAGCGAGATTTACACCCTGGACAACCTGAACAAGTTCACGCAGTACGGCCTGGTGGTGCAGGCCTGCAACCGGGCCGGGACGGGGCCTTCTTCTCAGGAAATCATCACCACCACCCTCGAGGATGGTAGGTTCCGGGGACCGTGGCTCGCAGCTTTGCGGTCACACCCTGGCACCCCACAGCCCGGCCGCCTGCCGGCTCTGCAGTGACCAGGGGGCTGGGCCTTAGGGCGTCGGGGTTCCAGGGGGGCAGGCTGGTCCTCATTAACCAGAGGACCGCACCGATTCGCCCCCGCCCTTGACAGATTCAAAGCCTAAATCCATGCTCTCCCAGTATCTTTCCCAGTCATTTCAAACGCAGGAATTGGGTGTGTTTCCCAAGTGAAACCAAGGCTCTCTGTGACTGCAACCGTCTGACCAGAATGTACAAATCCGATTTTCTAAGACTTTATCCCAAATTGATATTCAGGAGAATTTTTTTTTCTTCCTGTTTTTTTATGATTCTTTCTATTTTCAAGCTTTCCAAGACCAGAGAACAGGAAGAGGTGGGCTTCCTGGAGCAAATCTCATGGTGCCCGAGCGCCCTCTAGTGGCCATAAGGAATTAATTCTCACTTCTACCGCGACCTGGTGGAGAAGACAGACCTAAAACAGACCTAAAATCTCTGGTTTCCAGTCGTGCTTGAAAAGAGAGAGATAGCCTGGGGTGCTGAGACACAGTCTTTGAGATAAGATATGGGTTTAACTGCAGCAAGTTTGCATTGCAATTATCTCTTGTGCAATTAGCCACTTGGTCATAAGCTTGAGGAGGCACAGAGTGACTTAACATCTACAATTTCTGACAATTTTTATGGAAAGAGAAGTCTTAGATAACCAGGAACTTGAAGACTAGGGTTTTATTTTCATCTTCGTAATCTTTGCAGTAATGATTAACAATGCCCTTTGGTTTATGCTTGGATGCTCATTTTTCATTGATGCATGTAGTTTGGTCAATATTTTTGTCTCCTCTCCTAGATTCGGCATTGAAGGTTTGCATAAATTCAATATGAAAAATATTTCAGATATTCGTCTAACCTGTATATTAGTCTATTTTCTCTTTTTCCTCTGACATAATATAGTGATGAAAAGAAGGCTGGGATAGTGAATAAGCTATGATTACATGTCTGCTTTTTAGTACTTTTCAGTAGCTAGTCTTCCAGTTTACATGCAGGATATTACTAAATAAAGAGAATGTATTGTACGAAGTAAATGCGACTTAAAGCAGTAACTTACAAGAGTAGCAGGAAACTAAGCCAGACCAGCAGTGGCCATTGCTCAAGCACTAAGATCAGAAGCGTTCTCAGCTCCTTAAGCCTGGGACGACGACCTCCTTAAAAGTGAGGTGGTTCAGCTGGAGAGGGAGACTGGGGACATCTATTAGAACATATGCACAAACTCATGATACTCTACTGAATTATCATATTGTTTGTATAGAGAGAATGGTACTCACATTTTCCTTAACTTTGGGAATTGAGTGTAACATTTTTCTTTTGCTTGCACATTGAAATAGTAAACTAATGTTGCTTATTCATTGCTCTGATAACGAAAGCCCCCACCGTTGTTACAGATCCTCATTATTTAATTTCAGTGCCCAGTTACCCCCCTGAAAATGTCCAAGCCATAGCAACATCACCAGAAAGCATATCAATATCCTGGTCCACACTTTCCAAGGAAGCACTGAATGGAATTCTCCAGGGGTTCAGAGTCATTTACTGGGCCAACCTCATGGACGGAGGTAAGAGGATGAAACCAGGGCTTCGAGTTTGTACCAAAAGATATGCGATGGGATTTGCAGACTCCCATCCTAATAGGGGATTCTGGATATGGCAACATCTCTTTATCACTGAGCACTTTCCTCTTTTCTCCATGTCGTTCTGTTCTTATCTCTCATCCAGCGTTTTAACAGGTACACAAAGCAGTTTAAAGCATTACAGTCCTTCAAAAAGCAGTTTGAGGTCTAGGAGTGGGTGGCACTTGGGAAATCTAAGCATAGATATGTTTTCCTAATTATGAGTACCTCTGTCAAGGCTCTGCAGGCAGCACCAAAACCTTGATCTGTATCTAGAAAGTTCTATGTGATGTGTATCTTGAGAGGCTGACTTCTTCCTAGTCCCCAGTAGACTCAGCAGAAAAACTTCTTAGGTTCCTGTAGTGGGACTTCAGGGGTACTCAGAAGGAATGCCAGACACCTGGACCCTCCTGTTTGTCTCCTTCCTTTCCTTTTTCCTCTTCCCCTCCCTCTGCTACTTTTCCCACATTCCTCTTCCTGTTTCTTTGCGTTTATTTTTTCCCTCTCCATTTGGAGTACAGAGTTTCACCTGTTTAGGCAGGGCTTTGATGGAGAGAGTGCCTGCTCAGGTGGCGGCAAGATTGGGGCCAAAGTGTCTTGGGTAGAACACACATCAGTGTCTTTGCTGTCGAATGGTATGGTGCAGAGCCAGGCTGACGCCCCCAGTGTGAACATGACAGGCTCACACCTGCACTGCAGCCCCCGGCAGGAGAGGCCTCCCACGGTCTGCCCGCTGCTTATGTGCCAAGGGAACTGTGCCCACTGACGCTATGTCCACTGACGCTGTGTCCAATGATGCTTGAGAACACGTCACACAGACACACACCCTCCCCCTCCCCTGCTCTCCATTCCCCAGACTCTTCCTATACCCCTGTCCCTGGGTCCTGCCTCCTCTCTTGCCTGGGGCTCCTCTCAGCCCCTCTCACCTGGCATGGCCTGCTGGTGGAAGCTCACCTCTGAGTTTGAGCAAACACAGCCGGGGCTCCCAGGTGTAGCCCACTCCTACTCAAGACCACCTGGGTCTGCTCTGCCCAGCAGGTCACTGCTCCACCCAGGTGACAAGCTCAGAGGCAGCAAGGGTTCCAGAATAGAAGGAAGGAAGGCACACTAGCAATACGGGCATAATTTGCTAAGTAACTAGCAGTGTCTCAGCCTTAACTACTTATGTCTGTAACCAGATTTGCTTCTCGGGGCTGAGGGCAAGACTCTAACCCTCTTGATGTCCAGTGCAGCACCCTGCACAGTGCCAGGGACTGGGAGGCATTCTGTAAAGAGTCACCTGCTCGATCCTAGAGCAGGCGTGTTAGCCAAGCACATACCCTGTGCTGGGCTCATGCTAGACACTGAGGATGCAGCGTCTGCCCTGTCGGAAATGCAAGACTCGTGAGCCAGGGAGGACCTTGTGAACATAGAACCACAGCCCCGTAATGCACAGCCAGCCCCACTGATGGACAGATTAGAGTGGATGATCCTTCCACAACCTCACGCTCTGCTCCCCAAAAAAAGCTTTTAAAAGTCCCATAGATGTAGAGTGTAGAGCAACAGAAATTTGCCAGAGTATCTGTTTTATTGACACAGTGCTATAGGATATCATTGCATATACTTGTTCTGGTTTCTACTCCTCACCTTGAATAAGACAAAATTAAACTCCCTAACACACTCACCTACAGGCAGTGTCATGCTGCAATAATTCCTTTTTGTTCTTGTTGGAAATATTTCCAGAATCCAGCGGTGACTATTTATTCATATTTTTAGTGATCACTCATACTTGCTAATATTGCCTGTTGCCCTCTTAGTTCTCTGGTGGATGATGTGCTTTATATGGTCCGATCAACTTTCACACTCTTCAGACTTTAAACACTTGGATACTCAAACACATAACCTTATTTAAATAAATGATGCTTGGAAATGCCCACCTTCCTAAAGACACTTTTACTCTCTTTGTTGAGATCAAAGTGATGTGCTTGGTGTCTGCTGTAGAAGTTCTGTACGTAATTTCCAAAAGACAAGAAAGAACCCCTCAGAAACATCAACTGCTGCCTCTGAACAGTCACCCCTTGCCACCGCCTACGAGAGATTATGTGAATTCGCAGGAATTTCATGGAATTACTGGGTGTTTTTACATAAACTCCTCAGGGTGTGGCCCTGAAATTTCCACAAACACAGAACTTGTAGCTACTGTGCAGGGAGCTATGTCCACTGACCCTGGAGAGTACATCACACACACACACACACACACCCACGCTGGGAGCGACAGCGTTACTACCGCTGTGATTAGCATTTGCCCAAACACCTTTTAAAAATACATATAAGAAAGCATTTTGTTATTGTTAACATGATCAGATAAAGTAAAACTGGTTGCTAGATGTTGATAACTCGGGTTAAACACACAACACGTCAGTGAAATGTCTGAGAGTTTTATCATAAGCACAACGTTCAATAACTTTTAAGACCAGACAGAAGCAATTCATCTGAGATTGCTAGGGAAATCTTACACTTTGAAAAATTCTGTTTCCATCTGAATCTGGGCTACTTTTTATCTCTTTTTTCTTTCTTCAAGACAAAAATGGATGATTCTAAAGCAAGGCAGCATTTAGGTGCCAACCGGGGTGTTTGCTGTAGTTGTGGATTATTGGGGGTACTTCAGAAGAGTTATTTCCACCCCTAATTGTTTCTACCTTTAAACCCTTTGAGGATAAGGAAGGGTATAAATACATAAAACTTTTTTTATACAATTTTTTAAAAACTTTCTCTGATAGAAATAGTGTGAGTTCTAAATTTATATATTCATTTTATATTATTTTACTCATGACTCCAAATGAACACTATACTTCTTAAATATATATTTTTAAATAGCCCTATTGTGGCTGTGAAAGGCAGATGAGAGAAATCCATATTTAAGCCATAAAAAAGAACAAAAGCTAAAAAAAAAAGAAAAGGAAAATGAAGCATGTTGCTTTGCATTTGGCTTTTTCATGATTTTTCTCCCAGAGTGCACATGTGGGAAGAGTTGGTTCTGGCCATCGGGTCGATTTAGAACCTTTAGGGGATCATTTTGAATGAGAGTTTTGACTATAATTGTATTCCTGGTTCGTGATAAATGAGTTCATCACAACAGTACAAACCCTAATATGAGTCTACATCCAAATGTTAATTCTAATTGGTAGAGAGATTCAGGAACAGATATAATTCTTCCGTTTTAATTGTCGCGCTCTTGACGAAGATCAGGCGGCCCCCTCTGCCCTCTTGCGGTGAACTGCTCTTCCCCCCCTGCCCCCACCATCTCACCTGGGGACAGCACACAGCTTCCTCTCACATTGTAATGCCGGGGCCCATTTTCTCCACGATGGAGACGGCTGGGCCCTTCTTAGAGAGAAAAGCAGACAAACAAGCAAACACAGAGGCCCCAGGAGGTCAGGTGATTTAGTCAGACCCTCACAACTAGCGCCTGGCACACAGCCCCCTGTGTAAAGCCCCCTTAGTAGCATTTTCCCCGATTCTGTGTGTGTGTGCAAGTGTGCACGTGTGTACGCATGCATGTGCGTGTGTGTGTGTAAACTTTGGCATAACGTAGAAGTCCCTCAATCTGAAAAGATCTGGATGAGATCCATACTTATACTTTTTCCATTAACATTTGGGTTTTTTTATCCTAACCCAGTCGACCTATATTAGACACGTTCAGGAAGATGAAAATTGTGGGTGACTAGTATAACGGGGAGAGACCTGATGTTCATCCAGGGCAGACCCCTCCTTAGGGGAAGCATTTCTAACCTCCGGGGTCTAGCGATTGTTGACTGAGTGCACGACAGCCATACACAAGCCAACGTTTGTCTCATTTTCATATGCCGTCTGTCAGCACTTCCAAATCGTGGCCCCTGAGAGCCTGCAGCCCTCTGTCCTCCCCAGACAGCCAAAGGCATTTTGGGGAGCTGTCCTCCTCACCCTGCCTTCTACCCCTCAGCCAAGTGTCCTGTCCCCAGAAGTCGCCACAAACTACTCAAGGTAGAAACCAGCCTCTGGCTCTTGCCGCGGTCCGAGGCTGCACCTGTTACCCAACATCCCACACGTGGCTGTTTCTCCAGGCCCCTCGCCACATACAGGGCCCGCCCCCCACCCCCGGCATGTGCTGACAGGCCTCAGACCCAAGCAAGCGTGCACAGCACGTCAGCTGTCTCCACTAAGGCAAGAGAGAGCAGGACGAACCAACAGGCAGCCTTGTTGCTTTCTAAACTCTACAGTGGTGGCTTTCACTATAGCCAGCCCTGTGACTGGCCAGGAATCCCTCTGGACCTCCACCTCCCACCTCCCACCCCATTCTCTTCATAAGCTGTCACACACACGATGTGGCCCGTCCCGAACATTCCCCAAACGGCCACGTGCCTTAGGGACGATCCATTCCTCAGGCATTTCTCTCCTGTTCTGGCTCCACCAGAGGTGGCTTGTTTCAAAATCCAGGACACCTGCGGGGGCATTAACACATCCCTGTAAGCGTCCTCAAATTACCATGTACAATCTGCCAAAGATGGGAGAGCATAACGTTCCATCTTTGAATATAATTAGCTGATCCCACTCCAGAAAATGAAGCATTTTTAGCTAACGCCAAATTTCTGACACATCAGCATGTCACCTCAGCAAGGATGCTGAGAGAGTTCGCGCCAGGTGAAAGCGGGGAGTTGGCAGAGCCACCTTATCTCAACTCAGGCGTTAGAAAAGTTAGGGACTTAAAAATACACGTGCATTGATTTAGAGTTGGTTTTAAAAACAAAGACAAAAATCTCGGCTTGCAGAAGCTTCTCTCTTCTTTGGAGGCGATGCCATCCATATATGCTGTCTTGGTTATAGTGATGGAACCACAAGGGTATGCATATGTCCAAACTCATGAATTTGTACATGTTAAATACATGCTATTTTTTAGATTTGTGTTTAATTATAGTCGACACACAACATTATATTAGTTCCAGGTGTGCAGCATAGTGATTGGACATTTGCAGAACTTACAAAGCGGGCAGCACGATGTGTCTAGTGACTATCGGTCACCAGATGTGGTTATTATAAACGAGCAGTTGGAAATGTGTCTACAGAGTGAGTGCTGTGTAGTCTGAGCTTCCTGGGTGGGGGTCCGAGGGACGTGTGTGGTTAGCTAATGCTGGAGGGCTTCCTGGGGGTGGCAGCCGCGGGGCTGGCGTTGGGTCTATCACACTAACTTGGAATGAGTTTGCTGTTTTTCAGGCCAGCGTTCCACTGGTGTTCCATGGCAGTTTGGAAGGCCGTGTTGGTCCCTTTGGGTGACTTCGGGGTGTGACACCCAGAGGCACGTGGCCAGTGCCAGACATGAAGGATGGCCCGGGGGAAGGCGCGTGCCCACAGCGCGGTAACTGGACGGTGTTCTCTTGTCCTCCAGAGCTGGGCGAGATTAGAAACGTCACCACCACGCAGCCGTCCTTGGAGCTGGGCGGGCTGGAGAAGTACACGAACTACAGCATCCAGGTGCTGGCGTTCACGCGCGCGGGGGACGGCGTCAGAAGCGAGCAGATCTTCACGCGGACCAAGGAGGATGGTGAGCAGCGGGGCAGGCGTGGGCGGGGTGCTTGGTTCCTGCCACGTGGCGCGTCCCTGGGCTGGGGCTGCACATGGAGGTGCAGGCCAGTCGGAGAGCACCTCGGAGAGCACCCCCGAGTCCGTCCACCTGCCCCCACCCTGCTCCATGCGGGGCGCTCGCTGCCCTGCCAGGCACTCCGTCAGCCTCCCGCGTCGCCTGCGTGGAGTTCACCACTGTTTCTCTCTTCCCCATCACTTTCTTTCAGCCAAGTATTATTCTAAACAAAAATGCCTTTCATCTCAGGGATGTAATACTCGCCACCCATTAGAGTAAGTTTGGGGACTGCTCAGCCATTAAGTGTAAGCTCTGATTATTCCCATCCTTCCACTTGAAAATTACGTAACGATGTCAGTCTTGTTACTCTGTGCCAGCTTTAGAATCCCTTTAGAACAAGCCCTTGAGAGTTTCGTGTTGGTTTTCTAATTTTTTTATAAAAACCCATCACGATTTCGTAAAATTTTATACCATGGTGCACTTTGCGTTAGACCGTGAATTCTTGCCATTCCACGCAATTTGGACTGAGTTACGTGACAATTTCCCAAAGCTACGGAAACTGCATGGCAGATAGCTTTTGCATTATTTTGGAAGGAAACTCTGAGGAGCTTTAGCCAGCCTGAGGAACAGTGTAAGTTCCAATAAGTGGTACAGCAAGAGGGAGGAAGGCAGCCTCCACCTTAACAGAAGAAGGGGCCTCTGACGCCGAGCCGATCCCCACGCAGAGCAGAGCTGGAGCAGAGGGAGGCCGAGATGAGGCCCCAGGGTTCCTGCGTTCCTGACTCAGCTCTGCAGCCCATCAGTCTCCCTCCCAGACCCTGTTCCGCAGGAGGCTGGTGGGGTGGAGGTGGGACAGCGTTCACCCATCGCCCAGCGCCTCCTATGTATGGGCAGACCTGGGGTCTGCGGCCTGTTCGCCACGTGGGCTGTCAAACATGCTGTCGCCCCATCCACATCTGTCCCGTGGAAGCAAAGCTCAGGACCACGCTCGGGGGCCTGGACAGACTCTCTCTTTCAGCACCTCTGTCCCCTGAGAGTCACAGCCCCCCACCCCCACCTCCCCTCTGCCCTCGCCTCGGCAAACGCGGCCTTGGTCCCACCCAGTCCCGTCCGTCTGCCCTTACGTGTTGCTTTCATGGTCTCTCTAGCCCATCTCGCATCTAGCCCCGCCCACAGCTTAATCCTCCTCAGTGCAGTGTTTCTAGAACAGATAGGTGACTTCCCGGGGATGTGCAGGTGTCAGCCAACTCTGCTCAAAGAAACTGGGTCATTCAGAGAAATCTCAGGTCAGAACGCAATGGCCTTAGGAAGTCACACACTAATAGACCCGCAAAGCCATGTGCTGAGTGACGACAGCTCTCATTTAATTTCTCAAATGTAATAGACAAAGAGCCGTGCCTAGATGCTGGCTCTGTCACCTGCTGCCCGCGGGACTTGGGGCACCTTGCCTAACCTTCTCTGACTGTCTTCATGCACACAATTTCCATAACGATCAGACTGCACAGAATTAAGATATAAAAGTGAAGGGATGTGTGCAAACACCTCGTCTGACACAGAGTGGGATGGTTCCTGACACTAGGTGTTTGATTATTTGATCTCTACTCCTTCAGAGCAGGGGTGGAACCTTCCTCTGCATTGCTAAGCAATAACACAAGTGTCACTGAAATTATTATTTAAAGAGCAAATTGATCAGCAACACGAGTTTTGACACCTACATTTTTCAGAAGGACGTACAGAACTCCGACGGGACAGGAAGGCGCCACAGCTTCTCATCAACTTGGTCATTCAGGATAATTAATCCTCCAGTTTCACAAAGCGTCAAGTTCTGTCTCAGAACTTGAACCTTAGACCCTGAGTCCGTTTTGTCCATTAGTTGTTCTCTGCTTCCACGTCTGGTGCTGGTGCTGTGTGGGATGTGACTGCTTATGCAGGGTCCTGTGTTGGGTCTACCAGTTACCCCAGGGAGGCGAGGAAGGGCTCCACGTGTGCTGGTGTGCGGGACAGCGACACAGAACTGCGTGTCGTTATCTACTGGGAAGAAATCATCAGCGTTTTTTTAAAAAAAGCAGAGCAGAGATTAGGTGGAAGGAGAGGAAAACTAAAGTACTAATAAGTTTATCTCCCAGATTCATGTGAAAGATTCACTAATTTAAAATTGGTGAAGAATTGTGCCAGCCACCTCTACAGACTTCATATCTAATATGGATAGACATTTAGGCTGTTTATAGAACTAAATGCAATTTCGTGTCTTTTTAAAGGAAGAAATGCTTAATAAACTACCATAGAAGAAATGCTTAATAAAACTAAGAACATAGACTCTGTTTACTAGGAAGTCTTATAGTTTTGAAGTTTGGAATAGACTGCCAACTTCAATTAAATGATGTAAAAGAGTGGATAAAATTCCAGTAAAATAATAATTGCCAACATTTATTAAGTTCTTCCTCAATAAGACACTACTCCAGGCACAGGTTGAAGTTTCGGTGTTTATTGATATTCTCACAAATAAAGAAATAGTAATATGTTAACAAACATTCAATTTGGTCCTCTACGCCCACTACATTTTTAAACTAGGGTCTCTAACCCATCAGTGTAAGGAGGGCCAGAATTCTAGATAATATCATTAGGTCATTGATTATCTTAAAAAGGAAAAAAAGTTGTCACTTCCTACTCAAACATGTAGAAACAGAATAAAATAATAAATAAAACTAAATAAAATAAATAGAGTCAAAATAAGAAAAAGGGTTCCTTCCACAGGGGTTAATTTGCAATTGAAATATTTATCTGGAGGACAGGTTTTGTCCCCTAAGCAGTTTCTTAGGCTCTGTAAGGATTCTCAATCATTAGACATATTCTTAGGTCCTTGGACATAGTCGTGGATCCATAAATACAGTCTCAGGCCTGCGGATGTATTCTCAGGGTCTGTGGGGATTGTCACACTTTCAGAGTCTTTTCCCAGGACTTCCCAGTTAATGAGAATTTGTACCTTTATTATGCTGCCAGAACACCAGAGGTCATCCACTGCCTGGCTTTCTGGCTCTAAAGACAAAACAACTAATTCTGAATTCTAAAACGTTTGTGAAGTCCTCCTTGTTCTCCAGGATTATAAATACTCCGAGCAAAGGTGTAGGAAAAGAGAACGCAAACAAAATGCAATCTGTTAATTTTTCAGTTATTTTCATTCTGTAGGCCTAAGGTAGTTTCAGTCCTGATCCTTTTCTTTTGATGTATAGAGATGGGTGTGTTTAAGTTCAAAGATTTACCGAGTTCTTCGCTTATGCACACGAATCTCGGTAAGGCGCTGTATGGCAAGGCCAGTGGGGGGTGTCACAGGTGGCCTTTGCTCCCTGCTCCCATGGTTGATAATCTCTTTGGTGAAACAGCTGAAAGCAGAGCTAAGAGTGAGTCAAAAATAAACAGACATCAGGGCGGCCCTGAGCCCTCTGGCCACCCGTATCCGGAGCCATAGATTGTCTCGCAGGCGTGGATGGCATATTTTCAGATGATTGTGTACCTGCACCTCGGTGCACCTTAAAAACGATGGACTCTGGGTGTGAGTGAGTGTGTGTGTTTGAGTGTGTGTGTGTGTGTGTGTTTGCCTGACTACAGTATCACTGCCCCTCAGCAGACACTGAAGGCACTGTGTGCCGTGGGAAGGCTGCCGAGGCATCAGTCACTTCACGTCAGTGCTGCTGAGGAGTCCAGTGACGGTGCCGCGGCATGCTCCGTGCGGCGGCAGGGACGCTGGCAGCAGCGCACACCCATTGTCCCCCCTCTGCCATGGGGGTTTCCATGGCCACCTAGGAGCACCTTGGAGATGCCCAGTGCGGGGTCCCGTGCTTCCCACTCTGCCTCAGGAAGAGCTAGCCAACTTCCTCTTGAGTTGTGATTGGTTCTCACGTAATAATCCAGTTAAAAGGTGTGTCTGCTGGAAGAGGTCTGGAACCCCCTGCTCTACTTAGGGCGGTGTGGAAGTCGCTGTGGCAGTGTAACGAGCAGAGGGCCACGTGTGCAGTGTGATGGGCAGAGATCCATGTTTGCATTGCTTGGCTATGATGACTGGTGTGGATATATCCATCCAATATCATGTCATCTGCTCATGGCTCAGGTCACTGTGAAGCTGGGGTTCAGGTGGATCTTATGGGGATCACATATGCACAGGCAGGCAAGCATGTACACGCACACACCATACCACTCACACACACACACACACACACACACACACACACACACACACACACCCCTGCCTTTGCCTCATCACCAAGACCAGAAAAATGACCGTGATGAGAGGGAAGCTGGCTGAAGTGTTTGTGCAGGCGCCTGGACTTCTGCTATACATCAAGGCAATATTTTTTTAGATCACCAACTCTGATGTTTGATTAAGACACACGAATAGAGATCCTGACGGTATGGATTCATGTTCTGTGCTATGTAACAAATGACCACAAACTTACTTTTTTAGAACAGAACAAATGCATTGTCCCACTGTTGTCGTGGGTCAGAGGTCCAGGTTTGGGTTAGCCAGGTCCTCGGCCCGGGGTCTCACAGGCTGAAGTCAGGGTCTTGTCTGAGCTCAGGACCTCGCCCACACTGCCTGGTTGTTGGCAGAATCCAGTCCCATGTGTTTTTAGAGATGAGACCATCCCCTCAGCTCACAGGGACCACTGCCATTCCGTCACATGGCCTCCCCACAGTGTGGAACCCTAGATCATCATGTAACGCGGTCCTGGGGGTGGAGAGGGAGAAGCATGTCACATCCGGGACCTGCAGAGGGATCCCGTGTAGCGGAACACCACGCCCGGCGGGAGCCCAGCCACTGGCCCGGCACATCCACGGGGAGGTGTACGGGGCACGGCAGCCTGGCACGTCCACGGAGGGGTCTGAGGTGGGAAGAGAATTCTAGGTTCTGGCTTCTGCAAACAAGATGGCTGTGTCATTTCCTGCCATGTGACACAGATGGAGGTCAGGCTTAGGACAGAACATGGCAAGCTCTGTTGGGGACCTAAGGTCCGAGGTGCCTGGGAATCAGTGCAGGTGTCAGTGGCACTTGGCTTGTAGATATAAGAGCATCAGGTGCGCCAGGGGTCAAGTCCAAGCCCATCAGGAGAACGTGCGAGAGATGGCTCTGTGCAGCGCCTTCTTCCTTCTGCCAGCCAGACCCGAAGTCTGAACTTTATCCAAGGCCAGGAGGTCACGGAGCTGCTTGAGCTTGCCTGTCCCTCCACATGCAAAAGAGCAGATCGGCGAAACGCAGGCTGATGACAAGGAGTGTGTTAAGAAAATGGGTCCCGGGCAGACTGTCCTACCTCTTCTCTGTCTTCTGCAGGTCGCACCCTCTTGTGCTGGTCACTCAACACTGAGTCACAGAGTCAAGGCTGGGACCCCCTAGTGATGCGCAAAATAAGGAAAGGGTGACAGTGTTTACGAATGACGGCTAGGATTTACTTCATGCTTATCGTATGCAGGGCTCCGTCTTCTGTACGTGAATTATCTCATAATTTTAGCGGTAACATGATAAAGAGCATAATCCTCGACTCAGCCCTAAAGATGAGGAAACTACGGCTGATTAGAGAAGTTGACGAACTCGCCCAGGACGTAGAACCAGGGGGCAGAGGGGGGACACGGCCCACAGTGGGGCTGCAGGCCCCACGCCTCAAACCGTTACTGTGTGGTCCAAAGCAGAATTAGACTCTGAATGCTTGCTCTTGAAGTTTTGGCTCAGCAACCCAGAAGACATTTCCAAAATGCCTTGTTCCCCAACGTTTCTGTGCAGTTGCTATTTTATTGAACAAAATTCTGGTCACCAGACAAGGAGAGATTGCACGAGGCAGATCGTAAAGCAGCGTGCGTGGGGCCAGGTCAAGGTTTACAGGTGGCCAGGACAAGTTCATGGAAATAACTAACGCAACTAAAGCAAGAAATCGCTGAGTTTCACTGCAACCAAGAGACATCTCGTAAGCACGTATTTGAACTTAAAACATATAAATATAGATTTAGTTTCTAGCCACTGTCTAACCAGTTAGGGTCTTTAAGTTTTGGGTGACTCTGTCCTCTTTCATTCCATGAGCTGTGTTCATCGTGGGTCGTAAGAAATTTCCAGTTGAAGTTTTTTGACCGTAGAGCAAAAGCGTGTTGTCATTTGCCAGCAACCCTTTTGTGGGTTTGATGTTTCAGACCTGTTTGCTTTGATGTTTGCCATGGGTACCACTCTGCTCGCTGGTCTTGCTCACACCTAACTGAGCCTTCTTTTTTTAATTCACCTTCAGAAAGCTTTCCCAGAGAAGTGCCATGAATCGTCATAGAAACAGCTTCCTTCACACTCACATTCCATTGGATTCCATATGAATATGCACATCCCTGGGCCGAGTGCAGTTGTCACAGACAGTGGGAAGGAGCGTGGCTGGCTCCTTCTGAGCGGTGACTCCGGTTGTTGTGGCCAGGGTCTTGAGCTCCTGGGAAGCAGCTCGTCAGAGGGAGCGTTTGGCACGGGGCACATGGGGGACGCCAGGCAGGAGGTTGCTTTACAGAAGGAAGGAGGCGTGCTGGCTAGCCTGCGACATCCATTAGCATGGAAGTGTCAGGTGGCTGTCTGCTGGCCCTTGGTGTCAGGAGGAGCCTGTGGCTCTGAACGGGGTGGGAGTTTGTGGACTTGGCTGTCGGCCTCGCCTATGGGAAAGCTACACACACACCCTCCGTACTCAGGACGGCGGTGCCTTGTTCCCAAGGGCTTAGTGACCCCGGGTCAACAGCTTACGTGTTTCCTTCCCCAGACCCTCTGTCCTCAGCGGGGCTTGACAAAAACCGATACCATGGTTTATTCGTTCACGTGGGGACTGTATCCACCCGCCTGTGCCCGAGTGTCGTTCGGACCTGGAGTTGAAGGTGGCAGTGACGAGTCACACTTACTGGACAGCGATGCTGTTGGTGGCGTGGCACACAGGGTCCTCCAGGCGCTGGGGGTGGGAGGGCTGTGCGTGGGTTTGAAAGTGAAGACTGCCATCGAGGTAGGACCCGCCCTCTAGCAGACAGTTAGGCCAGCGAGGGGCAAAGCAGGGCGTCCAGGCCTTTCTTACAGGAGCGCTGTCCTCCCCTGTCCTCCCCCTGTCCTCCCTCCCCCCATGCCCTGTCCGCCTCAGCCCCTCCCCGCTCTGTGACCTGGAAAACAAGGAGGGGGAGGGGCGCACGCCTCTGTCTCATTCTTCAGTATTGTCAGCACCGTTTTCTGCCTCTTGAACGGTTTTCAGAGGGAAGCTCGTCATCTAGACAAACTGAATCAGATGCAAAAGTCCATTCCCATGAAAAATGCTGCCATACCCTCCTTGGCAAATGAGGCGCCATCGCAAAGGCTCTGGGGCAGGAGGCGCAGTCTCCAATGGCCGCAACGTGTCCCCCTCGTTCCTCTGAACTCAGAGACCACGGGGACCCAGGAGCTGAATCCTCCAGCTCTTCAGAGGCAGGAAGTCACCAGAAGCTGAAACGGGCTGGGAATGGTCCCCGGAAAACAGGGGCTCCAAGCGATGGCGTTAGTTCTGTTAGAGAAACAGGGACCGTGGCACGTGCTCAGGAACAGCCAGGCAGACTCTCCCTGGGGACTGCCGAGGTGGGTGCAGCGTCTGCCACCAGGAGGGTTCTGCAGTGAGGGGACAGATTTGCTTCCGAATGCCACCAATAACCGTGGGAATGTACAGCCGAGGGGCAGGGGGATGGGTGGGGTCTTTGGATGGAAAGTGACAACGAGGAAACGGTAGGGCCGAGGGGCATTCCGCCGAGATCCACGTGACAGGATTTCTGGGAGAGGCGGGCCGGGACCATCGTGTCACCTGGAGGATCGTGGAGAATGCGGGCACCGACCAGAGAGATATCTGGGTGGTCAGGTGCCCCCAGGATCCTGGCAGATATTCCTCACTAAAATGAGGCTCGCAGGGGACACGCCCAAGGACAGGGCCCAGGGGGCTCAGGTCCTCTGTCACTGCCTACGGCTGCTATGACAGAGGGCCACAAGATGCCAGGGGCTTTCGTGACAAAGCCCTGTCTCACGGTCCTGCAGCCCAGAAGTCCCAAATCCAGGTGCTGCAGGGCTGGCCACCGCTGAGGCCGAGGGAGACTCTGCCCCGGGCCTCTCTCCTCCCCGAGTCTTCACACCGTCCTCTCTCTACGCAAATCGTGTCCAGACTCCCCTTTTCCTACAAGGACACCAGTCATGTTGGACCAGGACCCACCCTGGTGGCTGCATGTTCACTCGCCTGCCTCCTGATAAGGCCATGTTCTGGGGTCCTGGAGGTTAGAGCATCTCCGTGTGGGTTTGGAGGGGACACAGGTCAGCGCATGGCACTGGCCCGTGGGCAGCTGAGCAGAGGGTGTGGCCGGGCGGACGCTCCACACCTGTGACTAACGCATGGCTCTTCTAGTTCCAGGTCCTCCTGCGGGCGTCAAGGCGGCTGCGGCCTCGGCCTCCATGGTCTTTGTGTCCTGGCTGCCCCCGCTCAAGCTGAACGGCGTCATCAGGAAGTACACCGTGTTCTGCTCGCACCCCTACCCCACGGTAAGTTGGAGAACGACCCCATGCCCTTCCTGCATCTGCGGCCACGGCCACGTGCTGCGGCCACGCATCTGGAGCACCCCGCTTTGTCCCCCGCCTTCCCGGGTCGTCCCAGGGCTCCTGGTTTCCTCCTGTCTCTCCATGTACAAAGCAACGTCCCCGTGTGTGCCTCATTTGAAAATACACCTCTGAGTCATAGGCAAGGGCGCGGTTGTCGAGAACCAGTGTTTATGTGGTGACTTCCCCCCAAACTGCCAGCTGGCTTATCTAGCTCCAAACACAGAGGCCTTCACTGTGCCTTAATTAATAGTCAGTGGACAACACCTATTGATTCTGCTGTTGGCCTGGTCCCTAAATGCGCTTCATGCCTTCCCTGCCTCCCTCCCACCCTCTCCCTCCCCACTCAGCTCCCACCTCCCACCCCACCTTCCCACCCTGCCCCACCCCCACTAAGAAGCAGCCTGGACAAACCCTGTCCTGTTAGAACCAAGGGGCTTCAGTGCGGTTCTGTGACCCTTACAGTTATAATAGTCAGCTCATTTCATTGTGAAGGCGTTAAAAGTCAGAGTATGTAATATTTCAGGGTGCAGTATTTATTATCATCAATGTTATTACCACTGAATAATACCTTTAGAGGTAAACAACCACTTAGACCAGATCCAAAAAGGAAATTTTGGAGAGAATATAACAGAAATGGTTCATCAAAATTTATGATATTTTCATAGAAATTTTAATGACAAGTTCTGAGGTCAAATCCATGTCAAATCCATCTTTTTTTTTTCACCTCCCAGCTCCCAGCATAGAACTTGACACGCATAGCCCTCCAACAAGTATTCATGGAGGGCGTGTGCAAACTGACTTTGGTCTCACTGCTGTCAAACGCCGTAGCGTGAACGTTCTCATTCGTACCGTCGCAATGCACAGTTTAGTCGTGCGGACGCTCATGTGGGTGTGTCACGGTCACCACCCTCCGTCTCCAGAACCTTTTTATCTTCCCAAATAAAACTCCGCGCCCAGTAAACACTGCCTCCTCCTCCCTCCCCACAACTCCTGCTGCCACCGTCCCGCTTCCTGTCCCTACGGGTTGGACTTTTGTAGGGACCTCGTCTCAGTAGAATCATACGGTATTTTCCTTTTCCGACTGGCTTACCTCACTAGTATGAAGCGTTCACGGTTCGCCCATTTCCCAGCATGTGTCAGAGCTTCCTTTTCAAGGCTGAATAACGTTCCCGGACAAACTTATTAATTAATCTTTCAATGAAAGCGACATTTTCCCAAGTCTAGAGTCTGTAGGGGACCCCAAGGCCTGGGGGCACTGTAGACAGTGAGCGTGAGCTATGGTGGGGAGACCAGGTGAGCGTGAGTGTGCACCTCGCCGAGGTTCATCTCTCTGCTGAAACCTCAAGTTGTATGGTCTGCCGTTTATATATCAGCAGTGGTGCCTCTGGAGTCAAAATAGATTTCAGCATAAATGGTCAGAGGTGCATTCCAGAACTTTCTACGGATTCTTTATTTGTTTTCAAACATATTCTCACCTGCTGAACCCTGAGATGCAAAGCCCAGAGACGCAAAGCAGTGAGGATGCTGAGATGGGATGCTGGGCAGCTGGAGTCTTCTACCCAGAGGTAGCTCACTGGGGACCCCTCTCATTATCCCTAACGCCTCACCATTTTACCAAAGGGAGACAAAATTATTGCTGAAGTAAGAATACCCATATTCCGGTAGAATTCAAAGTGCTTTTCTATCTTCATTCATTTACCTGTTTGCTGTAGGACTCACACTCGCTATTTTGACTCCAGTGGGCTAGAAAGAGACTAGCATAGTGTGGGGAACACCACAGCTTACGCCCCCTTTCCTGCCAACCCGGTCTCATCCCTGAACCGAAAACCCTGACCCGGCTAATTTGACGTTAGTCCTGAGTGACTGAGGCTTCGATCAGTGAGCCCATTCGTGGGTGCCGTGGGCCACGTTCGTCCCCACCCTCCCGGCCAGTGAGTGCCATATGACACAAAAAGGGAGCGTCACCATCCTGAAAGCGTCACCGAACTGTCCGTAGGGCGGAGTAGAAAGGACTGGCCCGGGGAGACCCACGGCCTCTCCAGGAGCTGAACAGTGAGGTTTGACCACCTAGTACCTTCTGGGTAAGAACCCCCCCCCAAAGCCATAGCTGTGACCTCAAGCCAACCAGAAGAGGTGGGGACAACAGCTGAATTCCTCGCCCACTTCATGTCATACATCCACCCACAGGTGCCTCTGTGCTGAGTTTTGTTCATATTTAAAAACACCTAGACCTAGGGCTGTGATCATCACAGGTGCCTGTGGCCTTCTGGGCAGTGCCATGTATCAGGCTCTGCACGGAGGGCCCAGAACCCCAGAGCTGTCCTCAGCAGAGCAAAGCGACCCAGGGTGCCTTCCATCCCACCCCTGTCACCCACGCTGGCGTTCACCTGCCCCAAACATCGCCTAAGACCACGAGGCCGACCTTGTTCATAGACTTAATTTTTAAGAGCAGCTTCAGGTTGACAGCAAAATTGAGGGGGAGGCGCAGAGACTTTGTAGACAAGACCTATTTTTAAAGGTAACATAACAACACCATTACAAGTAAAGATCAGAGAGAACTAATGCGCTTCTCCAGAGGCGAACCCTTGGAAATCCCAGCCGTTATTCTGTTTTTCACATGAAATGAGTAAGAAACTAGAAATTAATGAAAAGGGGTATTTTTCCATCTTCCGTTTCTGTCATTTAATTGTACGTCAGCAAACCAGATGCTGTTCCATTTTCGGAGGCTTTTGCACGTTGTCCTGTGTCAGAGCAGACACCAGGGGGCAGTGCAAGCCCTGTGTTCTTCTCACTCCTGGATCCGAGTATTTCTTTTTTCCTTTGAAATGACTTCATACTGGAATGTAGAGCATGGAGGGTGAATCAGGACGCAGCAGCCCTGGGTGTCATCCTCTTTATACGAGCCCCCCAGATAACCTTGCCGATGTACATTCTTTCCCCAAATCCCCTATTCATCTCCCTTCCCTGGGAACGGGCCTTGTTAAAAGACTCTCTTGCTACGTGTGAAATACATCGTCTGATCACAGGCGTTTGTCTCGTGGTGTCCTCCCAGCTCAGCTCAGAGAAAGGCATGAGAGATCGGAACTTGGCGTGTGGCGGGACAAGCGACTGTAAATGCTTGTAGAGACCGGTGGTCTCAGAGGGCACCTGGGAGCACGCGCATCTCTCGGGGAGGGACCGAGTAGGACATCGACCTCCCGCATCAGAGGTCGGACGGCAAAGTCTCACTTCACTTGATGCAGGGACTCGTGCATAGAGTTTGTAGACCGTGGCTGTTAATTTGGATATGTAATGGTTTGGATGGTCAAGTCATTGTGATCGATTCATCTCCACGGTGCTCGACAATGGAATCCGAAGACGTGAGCTGAGCTTGTCAGGTCCCAGGTGGAAAGCAATTAAGCTCGACTTCCGAACACCCCTCCCTCCGTAAAGGCCGTCCGTGGACTCTGTCCTACACCAGACAGGCACTGGGTACAGGAATTGTCCATTTGCAGTCCTAACTAAACTGATTCCTGCAGTGCTGAGAGCTTCTCCTTAGTGAAGAGTAAAATCAGAACGCTTAAATGCTTGTGTCGGTAAGCTGGGTCCACCCCAGTTTCTCCAGTTTCAGGGCACCACGTTTTCTTGTTCTTGCACATAGTAGGTACTCAATAGATGCTGCTTAGTGAGCAGATGAGAACATGCCAGTAATCATCATATCCAGGAGACTTTCAGGAACTACTTCTCCATGAGGTGGCCCCAACGTAGAATGAAGCAGGCGCTCTGGGAAGCGAGGAAAGGGACCTCCTCCAGGGCCAGGCAGCTTGTAGTCCGAAGCAGCAGGTGTGTCCTCTTCTTAACTCTCCTGAGAATGCATTTACTGAAGCCATAGTGGGTCAGGGACAAGGGGACAGGGGCTCAGAGACCTTGAAATATCCAAGAACCTCAAGTCAGAAAGTGGTTCAGTGATGGAATCAGGCAAACCGTATCTGGCTTGACCACCTACATTTATATAAATCATATTTTTTTTGCAATGCTCGTTGATCCAGAAGCTTCCATGGATGTCCCCATTGGAAAATCCCACAACCTCTTAGAAATTGCTAACATTTTAACTTTCTAAGCTTCAGCGCCGCATGCTAAATATTCCAATTTATTTTAAATTTACTTCTTCTTAGCTTCCTTTGTCATTTTATTCTTTCTCTCTTATTGCTCCCTCTCCCAGGATCCTCACCCTTAGATGTGGTCATGTTTTAATCCTCTTCCTTTGTCCTCTTTTCATATTCTTTACTATCTCCACGAATCACCGAATCGATTCTCATAATTTAACTGTCATTGGAAGTTAAGGAGTTCAGAGTTGTTATCGCAAACCCTGACAGCCTTAGAGAACCAGCCAGTCCTGTATTTTCTGACTTCTACCATCCGCGTCTTCGTGGACCCCAGCCTGATGTCACACCCGGAGCCAAACTCGTTCTTGGCCCGCTTGTCTTCCTGTGTCTGACAGTTCCCTTTGGGTTCCGACCGGAAGCCCTAGAGCTCCCTTTGAGTCCCCTTCTCCCTCCCTCCTCATTATCTGATGGGTTGTGTAATCATTTCTTCATTTACACAGTATCTATACATGGGCTGTGGGCTGAGCCAGGCCCTGGGCGTGTCAGTCCAGAGACACTGAGTTATACAAACAAGCCTCCGATCTCAGTGATCCATCCCAACAATCGGCTTGATTTTTCTCTCCCACTCACGTCCACCGTGAGTTGGTGGTAGCTCTGTTCAGGTTTAGCTTCACTCTGGGAAGGACCCAGGCAGGTTTCGTGGCCGAGAGAATGAAATCTCTGGGGAGGGTCTGACATAGGCTCCAGCACAGATCAGCAGCCAGAATTCGTCACACGGCTTCACACGATGGCGAGGGAACTAGCGAGTTCAACCCTGATACGTTCCCAGAGGACAGGAACAGTGGGATGTTTGGGGATCGGCTCTAGTGACAACCACAGGACTGTGGTCACAGAGGACAGAGTGTCTGTCCTTCCTGAGGAGGTCCCAGCTCTAGGGAGGGCAGAAAGCACCAGAGATGGTCACTGTGTCACAGCCCTGGCTTGCAGGAGGTGAAGAATTTTACCTGATGAAAGGGTATAATGACCAGGAAAAATAGCATTACAAAGTGACAGTGTGTCACCAGGATCCTCTCTCCGCAAATCTTTCGGTCCCCTCCCTCCCTTCACACTCGTCGCCATCGCCTTGGTTCAGGTCCTCGCCTGGGGGACCCAGACCAAGTCAGAGCCTCCGTCACCAGTGTCCACGCCCAGCCCACTGTCCACATCATGGTCATACTTACCTCTCAGATTCCAGATCTGATCACGTCACTCCCTGTGAAAATTCCTTGGATGGCCTTTCTCTTTTTCTCTAAAAAAAGGTTCGAAATCCTCAAGGTGACTGGTACAGATTTCCACAATCCAGCTCCAAACCTGTCCAGTGTCATATCCCACTAACCTTCCCCTCACCCAACATCTAAGCCACGCCACGTGAGTGTGAGTGTGCGTCTGTGTGTGTGAGAGTGTGTGTTGGGTCCTCCTTGCCTTCCCCCTTTCATTCTCCCATGTAAAGATGCTCAACTCAACTCAAACGCCATATGAATTTTTCCACCATTTTTGAGCACGTGCTATACTCTAGCCACTATGTGCTAAATGCTTTGTGCCTGTGGTTTCCGATCTTTTTCTTTTATGACTCACAGTAGGAAATACATTTTGTAACCACAATTTAGGACACGCACACACACACACAAACAAAACACAGCTTCCTAAACAAAACTGACACTTACTGCTCATGATGCACTCTGACATTTTCTGATCTACTGGGTTTTATTATCTTGTTTAATTTTGTAAATGATTGCCATGACCTACTAAATAGCTTCTGTACCCCACATTTTAAAAATCTGTCTTTCCATCAGTTGATTCCAAAGATTACTTGACGTATGCAGGTAAGGTTGTTATTGTCATCTTCACTCTACTGGTGGCATCTGGCTGGAGCCACACAGCTGAGCGGGATAAAGGCAGGGTCTGCAGCTCACAGGTGTCTGCGCTCAGAGTCCATGCTCTTCACCCCGAAAGCCTCACGACCACCTTCCCCAGGCAGCTGGCTCCATCTCGCTTCAGTGAGCCCAGCATCGGTTCTCCGCCTCCCTTCGGGGTCACCACAGTCACCTGTGTTATTGATAGGTGGGAGCATGGTCGGGCTCCGAGAGGGGTTTGTCACCTTCTTAAGTGCAGGAGCCACAGGTAGTCACTGCTGTGCCTTCGGAAACCCTGCTATTACACTGAAGTAGTGGATGTTCGCAAATGCTGTGTTGACTCAATTTTATGGATTCTGGCTGTGAGTCACCCAGCAGAGGCTAGGTCGTAGAATGGAAGTTCTGCTTCATGAGGCAGGAAAGTGTGTTATAGACTTCGGGACGCTTTCTGTCGCAGAGGAGATGGAGAAAGGCCGGTGCTTTAGAGCACTGCCGTGGAAGTATTTCCTCCGTGGTTCTGTTTACAGGAGCTGGCGGGTCTCTTTCTCCTGTGACGGCAAAGCTGGAGATTGTGGAGATGCCGACGGCAGCCTGGGATGCACGGTCACGTTCCGCTTACACACATGCAAATAATTACTTGTTCACCAGAGCTTTGCTGAGAACTCTGTGTGGCTGGCACGTGCTGGGCCCTCTGTGTGCTTGTGAGTCGTCAGATTTTACCGGGCATCTTATCTGTCCTACCATCTTATGAATGGGGGGGGGGGACAAGAAAAGATTCCTTGAGAGAAAGGTACATCCGAGCATCCCAGAACAATGAAAACTGACGCTCATTTTATAAAAACTCTCGGGAAGTGAATTCTTGAAGTTTCCATGGAAATAGCTCAGTATCTCACAGCCAGTTCTCATGGAAATGGTTCTAACTAATTTTTTCATGCTGTATTTACGTCTGTTGATCAGACTTTGATCTTTCCAGCAGGTGGGCACAACTGAATGTTATCGTTTACAAGCGAGTCCTTTTTTATGGGGAAAGAAAGGACTTCCATTGTTTGGTTTTTTTAGTTTTCCATTTTACTGTATGAGCTTCTGTACCTTCTAATTCTTTGCAGTAAGGATTATTATATTTGTAATAAAGAACAAACAACAACAAAAATGTCCAGAGATTCCATGTACTCAGTACAGTTTAAAACACAGTGCAGTTTAAGGATTAGAATTCTTTAAAAATATACAGATGAAGGTCTAGTTTTTAGAATAAGTAGACCAGTGGGTAGCAACTCCTTAATACTATTTCATTTTCTGTGGGTTGAGAAATGGTGGTTTCTTGGGTCCTTGTCCGGAATGATCTCGGGGACTCTCTGATTTTGTGTAAGACGAAAGTGACTTTGCAGAAACAGCTTGCTTGAAGAAGTGAATCACTTACTAGACCATAAATAAGTGTCCTAAGTTTGCAAATAAGCTCCACATTGTGCTTGTGTATTTGGTTAGTGAACCAGGCAACTAAAACAGAAAGTCCTTTGGCTAAGGCCTTGAGTAAGACATGGACTAGATCAGAGTCTACAAACATAGTTAACTACCAGGATTATAGAAAGTAAATATTTTGTAATCAGTTCCTTTTAATGTTTCTGAGTGTTTTTCATCTTGCTTCTTAATGTTTAGACAATTCTTTTGAAATATCGGCATGTTTTTGCTATGCTGTGAAGAAGCATAGGACACGAGTTTGCCCAAGTCTTACGGGGAGTAATCGTATCCCCGGACATAAGATGTGGTTTAGAGGATAAATATAGTGGGAAAATCCTGAAGGAAAGGTGACCTTCACGTGGTAACGGGACAGAGTTGTGGAGCAGTTCGTCATCAGCAGAGGCTTTCTTTTTTCTGAGCCTTCCCAAGAAAGCTTTGAGGAAGTAACTGCTTTATCTAGGAAGCTGTTTTGATTATGTCAGCCTGTTGGGTTACCTTCCTGTCCTGTTGGACAGGCAAAGAAACTCACTCATAAACATTTATTAAGGAGAGATCTAAGTCAAATGTCTCTTCTGATCTAATATTTAACACAGAAAGCTTTGGTTGCCATTTATTTTATAATCTAGTCTTTTAAAAATTGTCATCCTGCCTCCTTTACCAACTAATAACTGCTCGATGTTATTGAACCAGCCAATAACTGCTTGATCTTTCCGTTGAATCTGTGTTTTAATTTTTATCATTGTAGTGGTCGTTTGCCAGAGCCCACCGGCTAAGATTGCACAGTTACCGAGAGGGGGAGTGAGAATTGAGAAAAAAAGAGAGACAGACAGAGAGAGAGAGAGACAAAAGATAGAATTGGGAGGGCTCACAGTGAATACTGTGGCACCGAATTTATTTAGCACAGCATATTTATACCCTTGGCAATGCATGAACAACAAAACCCACACATACACAAACAATTGCTGACATTTACATAAGTTCTCTCACCTGTTTTCCATTAAGCCAAACTCTCCATCTGCAACAGACTATCCATTAAGCCAGTCTTCCTCCTTCAGTACAGAGCCCACCTGCTCTGCAAAATTCTAGCTTGCAGTCAACTTTAACCCTGTCTGTAGGGCATTCAGCAAGAATGGCTCCCAACAGTCATTCAGCTTCATTGAGCATCAGGTGAAAACCGTCAGTTGCTATACCTGGTCAGAAGGCAAGTGACACGTACTCTGAGGTTGAGAGAAAGCCTGGCCTTCCAGATCCTGTGCCCAATTTTGTACTTTACAGAGCAAAGGAAAAGAGAAACAAGCCCTGCAAATCTCTTGAGAAGCTGTCTCACAAGGTAGCCTGCCCAAGTTGATGAATAAATTGCCAGTAAGTGTCCTGGCTTTGCGATGGCTTTCATCCAGACTAGGTGGCCAGTGTGTGGCACCCTGAGCGTGCTCCTCCATTGCTGCTGCTGCTTCCCCAGTACCCACAGATTAAAATGCCCTTTGGATAAACCAGCTTTGAAAGAGTCCAGCTTTGCAAACATCTTTTGACTCGGCCTGCCACAGACACATACTATTTAAGGAAATAAATTGGTTTCAAATCTTTTTCAACTAAGACTTAATTGAAATAGCTATTTTCTCCAGTACTGTACGCTATGCACATATTGTTTTTATTACTAAGAACAGCCTGTCTCACTCATTTCTTATATGTGAGCAGTTATGTGATGCTAAACTGGGTCTTTTTGCAAATTTGTTGGGTGGGTCATAGCAATCGAGTTAAATTAATAGAGTAATTTACATGGCAGAGAGCATGACAGCAGTGAAGGGATGAGGCAAAACTGTAGCAAATGCAGGAGATTTTGTGAGAAAGAGCCTGGGAACCGTAAGGCCCCCCTAACGCCTGTCTGGCTAACAGAGGGCACTCCCAACTCTAAACGGTAACGTGGAGAAACTAGTTTCTTGCCCTTTCTGGATGTCCTACTTTCATTCACTTGCAAACTATCATAGTGATAATTTTTATTTTGGAAGGCCAAAAAGGAAAATATGTCATTTTGGAAGGCATTTTAAAAAGTAGCCAGTAGTCGTGTGTGTGATCGCTACTGCAGAGACCGAGTCACGTGCGGGAGAAACCACCTAATTCAACGTGGATAAAACCCGTAGCTTCACTCACTGTTCTTTCTGGACACGCTGGCCCCCCACCCTGGCCCAGAAGGAAGTGCTCTGTGCGCCAGGGTTATCTTCTCTTAGAGACGAAAACAGTGAAACAAAGTGAAGGTTGAATTTATAAGTATTCTACGTAAGAATTTTGGAAGCAGAGGCAAATCTTAAATTGCTCCAGCTGCCTGCTTATTCTTCATGGAAGCCAGGCCGTCTCCCTGCCACTAAAAAGAAAGATTTTATATCCTCTGAAAATGTTATTGCCCAGATAATGGTAATAATTAGAAGAGCTACCCATTTTGTTTATCCCGCTTTGGGGAAGGTTTACTTTGAAGCACTGCTATGAACATTTTATCTGCGAAATCAGAGCATTTGAGTTTCCTTTTTTTTTTTTTTACTGCATGTGAATAATTAGATATAGAGCTTTTTGAACCACCATATTTCTTTGATAGAATTAGCGTTTCATTAAAAAGTTAATTGAATTTTCTTAAAGTGGAATTTCCGTACATCCATCAGACATGCCGAGTCATTTGATCTGAGCAGCCTGTGACCCTGCAGTCAGTCTCTGCCCAGTTTTCTATCGTATCAAAATAATTTCTGGGTTATTATTATACTCGGTTAATACGATAGGCATTTTCTCAGCGCATTCCAGTTAGTGGTTAGCGGGTCCCAGCTCTGCCAAGCTCTGAGCCAGGACCGAGGACCTTGGGAATTCGCGGAGGAAGGGGTGAGGCGGGGACCACCCTGAAGGACCCTGAATTCCATCCAGCAGGGGAGAGGTTGTGGGGAGGGGACAACATGCAGGACCGTAATCCAAAACAGAGTAAAGATGAGGACCATAAAAGACACACACACGAAGGGCAGATAGGGCACCCGATGGTGGGAGTTGGACAAGTTCATCTGCTGAGCTAAGTCATGTGAGGGATTTGGAAGAGAATCCAGCAATTCCTGCGGAAATGTCCAGTTTTACAGACACGACTAAAGAGCACTTAAAGTAACTCGATGGCTCATGTGATCGTATTCACTGGCTAATAAAATATTTTAGACATGAAAATAAAAGTTTACACCAACACCGGAAGGCACAGTGATCCTGGGGTGAAAACGGATCTGAAGGACGCCGTTCCCAGGCTTGCCGTGGGGACCTCGAACCACCAGCAACCCATGCGCGCTCTCACGAGGACTGGACTGTTGGGGTCCTTAGGAACCCGTGACTCCAGCCGCCAGACCCTAAGCAGAGACACGAAGGAGGACACTGCAACGTGAGCTGCTGACGTGGGCACCACGGGGTTTATACACTGAGCTGTGTTTTCGACTACGGGACTAGTCTAAGGGAGGCAAATATGTCAGAGTCTTATTTAAAAACCTTACTGTAAATCTTTTTTAAAACTCGAATTTATCAAGTTGCCATTAATTTTCCTAGGCATTTTTCAGACATTAATCATGCACTCGACTGCAGCTGGAATAGCTTTAGAAAGGGAATTCCAATGATTTTATTTTAAGGCCATTGCCAGAACTTCACGACAACAGCAAAAGCCACATCTAATACTAGTTATATATGTAACAATGACAGTGAACCAGTGCCTCAGTTGTTTAAACTGTTCAGTTGGCAACTTCTGACCGCCCATCTACTAAGACTGAAAAGCTGGTGCCTACTCACGGCAGTCATCGGGGACTACATGGCATCAAAGGGCGGTGACACGGTGAGACCGTCTCCCCCAAGCAGCCGGTTGGGACCCTGAACAGCCGGCCACTCTCTATCCTAATCCACAGTGAGACGTCATCCCAACAGGTAGAAGTTTATGCAAATAAACCATTTTTTCTTTCAGCTTTTGGTCAATCTCCTGTATAAATGGTGAAACAAATATTGTTATATAAGAAGTCATATTTTCATCATAGATTTTAATTTTAGCCATCCCTTGTGTTGGAGGTAGTCAAGGACGAATAGTACCTTATGGACAGGATACATATTGAGTTTTAACTAAAAGTTACGGATTCTTCATGGAAAATCCTTATTTGATAAATATATTTTAACGCTACATTGATGTTTAATATTCACTAAGTGCAGCTGTCGTAATTTGCACATCATCAACCTTTGTGAAATTAATTTGGCAACAACACGGCCTTGGCATATGAGAACACAAGGACACGGTCTCCTGGGATTGCCGGGGAGTGAGCCAGGTGCCCTCTGAACTTGTGGAGGAATTCATTTTTCTTAAGACAATCTTCTGAAGACGAGGCCGGACGGGTGGTGTAAGGACCAGGGTCTGCGAGGGGACAGGCGGAGCACAGATGCGTGCACACACGTGCACACACATGCACACGTGAACGCGCGTGTGTATGCACATCTGAGGAATCTGTGCAGCAGCCCGGTGGTCTCCCGTTCGTAACCGGACATTGTGTGACAATGAGCAATGCTCTGACTTCTTCATGCGGGAGCACAGGGTGGATGCCAAGTAGGAAGGGGGGTGAACATCTGCATTCCCCATTCGCTGTGGAGCAGGTGGTGCAGACTGTGCACCTGCCAGAGCTGCATGCAGCTTACGCACCTGCCCACGGGGGTGCAGAAGGCCCTGTCCGTGTCTGGCCGCTTTGTATGGGCAGCACAGAGTGTGAGGGCCAGCGCTGGACCAGGCTCGAGCCTCTGCCACTCTTGTCTGGCACTGCGACCTCAGCGACTTTGTCTGCACCTGAGTTTTTTATCTTGGTCCGATTTTACAGCAAAATACCACATTGGATGGCTTTAAAAACATATTTATTTCTCATAGTTCGGGAGGCTGGGAAGGTCGAGATCAGGGTGCCTGCAGGCCCGGCGTCTGGTGAGGATCCGTTCCCTGGTGTTTTGTCGTAGCCTCGCCAGGCAGACAGAGAGCGAGCTCTGGTCTCTTCATCGCCTGCAGGGACACTCATCCCGTTCGTCCCCGTTCCCATGACCTCCGCCCTCATGACCTGTCACCTCCCAAAGGCCCCAGCTCCTCATCCCGTCACATTAGGGATTAGGCTGTCAACAGATGAATTTGGGGGCGCTGATACGCAGCAGCGTCCCTCACCTGTTGGATGGACCGCCTGTCAGCCTCCCTGTTCGAATGGCTTCTTCCAGGGCTTGTGGCCCGAGTCTGTCTCCAAGGAAGTGCCATCAGTCTGCATGGACTCTGAAGCTTTCTTACGGAGTTCATAAATGTCCGGGGTTGCCACGTCCTCTTGAATCGATCCCGTTATCGTTATGGAATTACCTTTTTATCACTAGTAATACTCTTTGCTCATTAATCTACTTTTGTCTAATGCTAATATAGCCATTGTATCATGTTTTTTATTTGATTAGTGTTAGCTTGGGACAGCTTTTCTGTCCTCTTCCTTTTAACCTACTTGTGTTTCTGTATTTGAAAAACATTTCTTGTAGGCAGTATATAGATGGTCTCACACTCTCTGCCTTTAAGATTTTAAATCTTTACTCTTAATATAATTAGTGATACATTGATAAAGGTTTGAATCTATAATCTTGTTACCTGGTTTTATTATTGTCCTATTTGTTTTCTTTTGACTGTTTCTGCCTTCTTTGGATTAATTTAATATTTTTATAATTCCATTTTATTTATTTTGTCAACTCATTAGCTTTACTTTGCTCTTTAGTGTGTAATTTTAGTGGTTTCTTTAGGATCAATAGCATACACTTTTAACGTGTCACATTCTGCTTTCAGGTGATATTATACGCATCACATGCTTTCAAGATTTATCCAAGCTAAGCATGTATCAGTACCTCATTTTTTTCTTTTGTTGAATAATATTCCATTGTATGGTTATGACACATTTTGTTTATCCACTTATCTATCAGTTGTTGGATATTTGGGTTATTTGCATCTGGAAATTTTTTATTGGATGTCAAACATTGTGAATTTTACTTTGTTGGGTACCTGTATATTTTTATCCTGTGCATATTTTTTTTTTACTCTTTTTTCTGAGATGCACTTAAGTTACTTAGTGACGATTTGAGCTTCATAAACCTTGCATTTAATACTTGTGAGGCAATACCTGTGTGCTGCTCCATCTGGGGTTCATTATTTACTCCCCACCACCGAGGTAAGACCGGGGTGCACCGTACTGAGCACCCCGTGAACCTGGACGGTTTCCAGCCTGGCCAGTGGGTGCAGGCGCATTTGCCAGCCCTGTGTGGACACCCTCCGGGTGGTTCTTCCCAGGCCCCTGCATCCCCATGCCCATGGTTTCTTCACACGTGTGCCCAGCTCTGCTCAGCAGAGCTCTTTCTCCGGGTGCCTCTCCTCTTCCCAGTCCCCTGTCACAGGAACCCCGCTCCGTCCTCGTCTCTCCGTTCTGTGTCCTCGACCCAGGCGAGCTGCCTGGATCACCACAGACATACGAAAGCCCTGTGGTGTAGGCCTCGCTCATGTGTTCCCCAAGCCTCACGGCTCACCATCCTTCACGCCCTGACGCACCAGGCCTTCGAGACTGTCACTCCACATGCTCTGTCTGTCCTTTGGTTGTTTGGGGGTGGAGGGTAAATCTGGTTCTTGTTGCTCCATTTTGGAGGAAGACAGATGTGCAGTCTGTTTTCATGATTTGAAGTGTTAATTTACTCATTGGTGGCTGTCAAAGCTGCTGTATAGAGAAGTATAGACTATGGGGAGATATATCTATATATATCACAAATCCAGCCTTCTAGGGAAGGCGTAGCGGTGACTTCTGTCCCTCATGCTCGATCATACGTTAATAACCATTGTTCTAGGAAAGCCGTGGGTGCCATTTGCCTCCTTGAACGTGGGAACATTTCTGTCTCCTCTCACAGGTGATCAGCGAGTTTGAAGCCTCTCCTGACTCGTTTACCTACAGAATCCCTAACCTGAGTCGGAACCGCCAGTACAGCGTCTGGGTGGTGGCCGTGACCTCGGCGGGGAGAGGCAACAGCAGTGAAATCATCACGGTAGAGCCCTTAGCGAAAGGTGTGCCCCGTCGTGCGGCCCTCATTCCCATCGTAACGTGGCTGTTTTCAGGTCTTTGTCCCATCTGAGAGAAAGCTGACGGTGCCCGAAAAATCAGGTAAACCAGATTACAGCGTCTCGGCCCAGGATATAGGGCTGCCGCTCGTGGCACTGGGCTTCCGTGCCAAGCAAAAGGGAATCCTTCCGAAGGCAAGCATGGCACTGAGGGTGAGTGGCTCCACCGCTCAGTGTGTCTTTGGGAAAATTTGAGAGAGAGAGCCCCGCTCATTCCTTAGAAAAGGTGGAAATCATTGCGTAGCCACCTCCTAAGGAAGTTCTGCTTTCATCGAAATCACTCTTCTTAAAGAGAAATGTCTGTATTTTCGTCTATGGGATCTGGAACCTTATAAAAGTAAGAAAATCATTAGTTCTTCTCTTGATAGAATGCTGTACACAAAGGTCTTAAGTAACAGCGAAAACTTGGAGTCACCAAAGAATAAAAAATACCTACATGTAAATATCTTTACAGTGAAATATTTTACCGGTTCTGAAAAGCACATACATATAGGCACAGAATAGTCTCAGGCTGCGTCTGGTAACTGCTGCCATCCACGGTTTACTGCTCGTCATGAGTAAATATCTTTACATCACAATTCCAGGCCAGCAGGAGATGCCCCCAGATTTTGGAATACACAACACTGTCAATTTATTAATAATAAGGTTTATCTAATAGGCTTATAGGTGCCCGAAACAGAAAATAAAATGCCAGGATTCCAATTGGACCTCTGAGAGCTCTTACGTTTATTAATGCAGAAGGTAAGGAAGAGACCAAATAGAAGAGCAGGGAATAAAAAAGAGCGGTGTCCCATTATTGCATAGTTAGAAAATAAGGATATCGTTGGTAGGAAAATAAATTAGTGGGGTTTTTGGTCTGTCACTCTCTGCTCATGATATCCAGCCGCCCTTATTCTTATTATGTGCTTCTCAGTATTTAGAAAACAGTGATCGCCAGTGGGCATCAAGGCCGCACCAGGGATGCAGGGGGCTGCGGCCCACGGTACAGGTCTAGCGAGAGCCTTCCCTCTTCCCTGTCTCCATGCGTTCAGTGTCACATCTCCAGACATAGCCAGAAATGGCCTGGCCTGAGGACGTGACGTAGTCAGAGGAGGCACGATGAAACTGACCGTCTAGAGGGATTCGATGCCGTTTGGTCATTTGGTCGAGGATTTGAGTGCCTGTTGTGTGTCGGGCGCTACACGAGGGACACGAGGGTGATTTTATTGAAGGAGTCTGACTGCTGAAGCTGATACCCCGTGAATTCCAATGGTTAACATAATAACACTGTCAGACCAACACAGATATTTCTGGACAGGTGGCTTTCCTGGGTGGCTCGTTCCACATGGTGACGCAGGGATCCAGGCCTCTTTCATCCTGTGATGTGTGAAGTTCCGGGGGCCTTTATTTCTAGCATGTAGGAAGAGAAGGAGGGCCTGGAGGCTCGTAAGGAGGTTCTCTTGGGCCAGGCATGGGTGCGCATCACTGTGTAGCATGGAGGCGTGAGCCCTACCTGCTTTCAAAATGGAAATAAAGCCAGTCGGAATGCCCTGAGGAAAAGGAGACGGGCTTTGCTGAGTACACGGGAGTGTCTTCTAAGGACTGTGTAAAACACGCAGGATTACCGTGCGGCCTCGTGGAGGTCATAGTTGGGCGGGGACACAGTCCACAAAGCATGACAAAGCATCCGTATGATCATGACTGCGTTAAGTACCGTAGAGAAATATGAAAGGATCACACTTAGAGCGTTAGAGGGGTGGATGGACATGGCCACGCGGGGGTGAGTGAGTGCACGGCAAGGGCAGAAGGTGGAGTCACAGCATTAGAAGGCCCCATCCTAGAGAGAGTCTAGCATGTCGAGGGCGCGGTGCTGGTCCCTGGTGAGCCTCAGGAGGGGACGGGGTCTTGGTAAGCCAGGGAGGAAAGCAGAGGCCTGGCCACGCTGGGCCCTCAAGGCCGTGTCAGGGGCTTCAGGTGAAATGGGGCGACACCGTGGAGGTTCAGCCAGGGTTAGGCATTCCCATTTGTGTGTGTGTCCGTGTGTGTTTGTACGTGATAAACTCCTTAAACGGCTGTCGATTCGTGAAGGACAGGGAGGCTGCCACAGGCGGCCATGCCTCTCGTGCCGAGTTTCCCCATTGCTGGCATCTCATGTCGGTTGGTGCATTGGTGACAGTGGAGGTGTGTTCTGTGAGATCGCGCTGCTCTCTGAGTCCCGGATCAGCAGAGAGGAGGCCGAGCGGTCAGGCAGCCGTCTTGGGCTAGCATGGTGGCAGAGGGGACAGAGGGACACAGGCAGGCCCCAGGCATGGGTCCCGGAGGCAGAAGTGACAGGGACTCAGTGGACGATGGGGCGGGGCAGAGCATGTTAGCCTGAGTCGTCATAAGTGGAGGTGTCACGTACAGCTGAGGGAGGCCACGGAGGACATGGACTGTGAGCAGGGGAGGGGCGATCTGGACATCGAGACGGGTTCAAGCTAAGGTGACTCACAGCCACCCCATGGGGATGTCTGCGTGAGTCCTGGCTCTCAAGAGACATGTGGCAGGAGGTGGACATAGGGAGCGGCCAGCAGCTAGACACCCTGCCCGCTGGGGATGAGGTGGTCCCACGGGGGCAGATGGGAGGCGGAGGGTCAGGTCCACAAGGAGCTCCGAGGACCGCCCGCTTGCCCTGGGCATGGAGGAGTGGGGAGCTGGCGAAGACAAAGGGCCCCCTCCCACCAGAGGGGCAGGAGAGGACCCGGGGACAGTGTCCGGCATTCAGCAGGGACGCTTTGGAAAGGGGGCCATGGGCACCTGCGCAGCCGCCGCTGGTTTGGCCTCACAGGAAGCTCGATACCCCTCCTGAGAGCAGCTTCGTGGGGAGGGGAGACCACACGAGGGAAAGGGGAGTGGGAGAGAGGGGAGCGGACCATGGCACGAAAGTCTCCAAACATCGGCACCTGGAAGAAGCAGCAAGGAAGAGAAACTGGGTCGAGAGCGGGGTGTGGCCCAGCTGGAGACCCTGGCTTTATGGCGCCAGAGGGGAGGGAGGGGTCGGGGTGCAGGAGGCAGACACCCGCAGGACTGAGGTCGGCGGCGGAATCACAGTGGATTTATAGATTTGGTGACAGGAAACACACAGTTCCCAGAGATGTCCTCTGTTTTCTCTGTCAAGAATTAGGGGATTTGGGGGCGGTGGAGGAAAGAGCAGAAGTTTGAGAAGAGGAGGAAATTATTAACAGGAAGTGATCATTGCAGACAAGCAAGAAGGAATTTAATGACAAAACAGGAATAAATGTACAGCTGTCCCCAAATGCTCTGTCACTTGGATTTCTACAGAAATGTCCAGCTCCTCATGCTCAAAGAGTTCGCCTAGAGTCAGGGTTGATCAAGTTGGCTTTTCTGGAAAGGCACCGAGCTTGGGACACCTCGGGTGTGGAGCAGGTGTCCCGGCCGGCCGGCACCCCCAGAGGCCCCAGCTGGTAAAGCAGGAAGGCTGAAGGGCTCAGGCTGGAGGCACCGGGCTGCCCACGGGCTGGGCAGACTGGACCAGCTTGTTTCCCGGTCATCGGGCGATCGAGGCCAGCGGGCCGCAGTGGCAGATGAGTCGGCAGGTGGCAGTGTCCACACTGCAGCGTTAGGCCTGCGCCTGCTGGGGAGGGGACGGAAGAGTGACCTGGGACCCAGGCCTGGCGGAGAGGCCATCCCGGGAAAGAGCCGGGCCAGGGCAGGCGGGGGAGCACCGAGCCAGGAGGGCCGTGCTGGCTGGGGCACTGGCTTCTCATCAGAGTCACCTGAGGAGGTTGTTGAAGGACTCCCCGATCCCACCGAAGACCCCCCCAGATCACAGGGCCAGGCCCAGAAACCAATGAGCAGGCCCGGCGATTCTCCTGCGGCCCCAGCCTGAAAACCAGGTCTGCTGAGCTCTGTCGCTCCGTCTCGGAACTTGGGGCCAGCACCTCTTCAGTTCCGCTGGCCCAGATGGGCACAGATGGACGTGGTCTCGGGAAGCTGGCAGCGTGGGGCTGGACCGTGAAGCTCCAGCCAGTGCCGATGCGAGGTCGTTGCTTGGGCCTGGGATGATTTTAGCGGCTCTCGCCAGCGCGGGACAAGACTCAGGGGGAACTGAAAGAGGCAGAGCATCTAGACCAGACCCGGGGCAGGGCCAAAAACCATCAGGACACTCGCGACACGAAGTCCTCGTCCGTGGGTCTCTTCTCCGCTCCCCCCGTCCCAGCGTCCGCATGGCTTCTGGATTCCACGTAAAATGTGTTTCTGACCGTAGGGAGCGGGGGCCGCTCAAGAGCTCGAAAGCCCCTAACGCCAGCAGGGTTCCCCTCATCACCCCATTTTGCTTGGAGAAACCTCATAAAAGGACGATCTGAAGGGTTTGCAAGGAGAAATGCCAGCCGCCAAGGCCGGAGAACCGGACCCGATGCTGCCCAACAGGACAGGATGTTTCTGTTACCGGGACGGGAAACGGGGAATGTTGGTGACTGCGGAGCGCCGTGCGCCCTGGAAGCCCATGTCCTGCCGTGCGGGGTGTCACCCCGCGTGCCATCCCCGCGTGCCACCCCCGCGTGCCTGCGGGCCCTGCCCCCAGGAGGGGCAGCTTCGCTCGGCCCCTCGGTGGGGACGCGTTGCTCCAGACGCGAGGTTGGATTGCGCTGTACGGTTAGCTGCACGAAACGCCCGGCTTCTGAGCCCGCGGGCCTTTCTCTCCCGTCCTCACCCGCTGCGCTCCGAACAGCAAAGGTGGCAGTTGTCCGGTGGACCTTGGTGACAAGGTTTGCCTTGTAGACCAGGCTGACTCCGGAGTGAGCTGGCGCTGGGAGCCCCCCTCTTCCTGGAATTGCAGGGCTTTCCTGGGGAGTCTGCCCCTTACACCCTTAGACCAGTGCAAACCCTCAAACCGGAAATGGTGCGGGGGTCCCAACCCTGGTTGCGTTTTGACAGGTCCAGAATCAGATCGGGGCCATGTTCCACCTGCAGGCTTCACGTCCGTGCCCCCGGCCGGGCTCAGGTTCCAGCGGGGAGCATTCCGGGAAGTGTCCCCAGTGCGTGGCGAAGGCAGGCAGATAGCTCCGCCTCTGGGAGACGGGTGTCCCGGGGCCTGTCAGCCTGTGTGTCTCACTCAGGAAGCTGGCCCAGGACCCTTGCCGTGCCCGTCTGCAGGGAAGCCCCAGCTGGCTCGGGTACACCTGGGTTTCTCCTCTCTACCGTCCGGGCCCTCCTGCAACTTTGGGACCGTGCCAGTGCCACATGCACCTGGCAGGGGCTCCCGCGTGAGCCTCCGAGTCACTGTCCCAAGGAAACGGGTGTCCTTGAGGAGAAGTCGCTCTGAAACATTTCCGTCCTTCATGTTTGTGCTGAAGATGAAGCTCTTACCGTGAAGACAGGAAGGACCGTGGGGTCGCTGAGGGGAAGCCTTCCAGTTTTACTCAGATATTAAAAGCGTATTTTAATGTGCGGTTTCGGGTGCTGAGATAGATTGTTTAATAAAGTGCTTTGAAAAATCATCGGCCTCATAGAAAACACAGCTTGGAGCTGCAGGTCTGATGAAGCCCCAAATACTTCATTTGGGCGCCTCACATTTAGTTGACGGAAGGGAAAATATGCTACAATAGGGTTTTTTGGCTGTTTGTACGTCCTCACAATGGAGATCCCTTACACACAATGTTGCTGAGGGACAGCGCTCATGGGCAGTGCGGCACTCATCTTTTCGGGGGGCACTGCTGTGCGGGGGACAGTCATTCTGACCTCGGTGCAGACAGGTCTGAGGACTGACTGGCCTTCTTCTCTGCCCGGTGCTCCAGCTCCCGCACGGATCCTGACCTTCAGTGGCACGGTGACCACCCCGTGGATGAAAGATATCGCCCTGCCTTGCAAAGCTGTCGGGGACCCTTCTCCAGCAGTGAAGTGGATGAAAGACAGGTAACCAGTAACCCGACGTGTGCCTTTAGCGGAACCCTGAGAGAGCTCGTCCGCGGCGGCGTGCGGGGCTAGCGCTCTGGGTTTGCGCTCACTCACACTGGCAAACGCTGGGAAACCTACCAGCTCTTCTGACATCGCTGGGGAGGGGTACAGGATGGTACGGGACTCAAATGGGGTAGAATGGAAGCGGCAGAGCGTCCAGACCAGACCGGGGGCGGGGGTCAGGGGGGTAGGGAGTATAAAAACCATAGCTTAAGCACTAAAAGGCTCTGATCGATTATGTGAATCCTCTATAAATTCAGAGCCCGTGAATGCGTTAAGAGAGTGCTTACGAGGAAAATCGTCTAACCCACCCAGTGTTGTCTGTGGAAGTTTCCTGCACCTTCTGACATTTCTGTGTGACGAGGGCGAATGCACCCAAGGCTGTGTAAGACTTGGCGCCCATCTCTTCTTCCCCCGAGAGACAGACCCACTAACCCTGACACAAATGCTTTGAGAGATGCCTATGACAAATGCAGCCCATTAGGACTTCGCTAATGTAAAACCTGGCTTTCCGTGCTCAGTTGTCATTATTAAAATAATGGCAGCAAAGACAAGGGAGGAAGTGGGTGAGATCTGTTCTGTCTGCGTGACTTTTTAAAGTGCTTTCTCTCTGTTCAGGAGAAGAACTTAGGTTATAAATACAGGGTTGAGGATTCACTAATGAGTGCAGAGGTTGGATATAAGATGGATTTAGTGGAGGACCTATTTTCAAAGAAAAGCACTTAAAAGATAAAACCATTGCAGTAATAGTCTTGGTCCAGCGACTACTTTTCTCATCGTTTTTAAAGTCAGTTCATCCAAAGGAAATAAATGAGCTCCCAAGGTCAGGTGGCATTCTGCCCGATGTGGGGGTGCCCCCAGAGGACTGAGCAGCGCCCCTGTGGGTGCAGTTACGGTGATGAGGGGACTCTCTTCATGCTGGGATCAGCTCCTCACCCCCTTGACGGACCACAGTTCATTCCTATGTCAAAATCATTAACAACGGTAACCAAGTGAATCTATAAGACATCCCAAAATGCACCATTCCTGTGTGATCTGTTAAAATGGCACTTCTGCCCACGGAAGAAATTCCCAAAAAGGGGTCACTGGTGCCTCTGGGGGCACGACAGGTGTGGACATACAGTGAGGGGCCGGAGCCCAGGCCCTGGGCACAGACCTCACCTCAGCATAGCATGTGTTACCGGGAACAGAGCTGAGCTGATGGGCGGTCTCTGTGGTGTAACCGCATAAGCGTAGTTCAGTTCCTATGTAATGCCAGCTTCCACCTGCGTCGAGTGCTTCCGAGGGGGTCTTGTCTGCTCTTCCCCAACCTCAGCTACTTTGGAGTGTAATTTCTTTAATCTGTGCCTTTTTCTTCCTGTGAGGCAGTAACGGGACACCCAGCCTGGTGACGATAGACGGGCGAAGGAGCGTCTTCAGCAACGGCAGCTTCGCCATCCGCACGGTGAAGGCGGAGGACTCCGGCTACTACAGCTGCGTCGCCAACAACAACTGGGGGTCCGACGAGATCATTTTAAACCTGCAGGTGCAAGGTACAGAACACCGGGCTCCTCTGAGTGACGTCTTCCGCACGCATGTCTGTCGGCAGAGAGGAAAGCGAGCAGCTTTAAAAGTCGGCCTTTAGAAAGCGCTGATTGCTATCATCATCTGACAAGAGAAAACACGTGTTCGTTTTGGAAAACAGAATTAAACAAGTCAGAGGAAATCAAAAGCATTTATCATCCCAGAGACAACCCCGGTTACGTTTTTGCGTGCAGAGAGCCTGGTCTCATTTTTCTTTACGTGCATATCGCTGAGAGAGTCCTTCTTTATAAGTTCTAGTGTTTGCATTTTTGTCTCTGCATATGTATAAATGTAACGCAGAAAACAAACAAAAAATAAGTTTGAGTCAACTTTACGTCTTCTGATTAAATTATTACATGAAATATATAAAAAGAACGCTTAACTGAAACTATGTTGCTGTAATATTTAATTGCCTAATACAGCATATGGATTTTTTTTATATCATGCACCAAAAAATGCATAACCAATTCAAGATTATAAATTAAAATCAAGTGTAAAATCCCCAATGGCCACCGGTTGGGTTCTGATGTGGATGTAGAGTGATCTTTTATCAGTAGAAAAATCAAAGCGCATGTTTCTTTGGATTTAAGGGTTCACATTAATAATAAAAGCAATAATGTCCTCAGCGGGATAGAAAGGGAGGATAAGAACTATATTTTTAAAAAATAATCCAAAATGGGTCTGGCATTTCAAGTTGATTGAAGTCAGCAGAATCCCAAGGCATTTTAGAAGACACGCAATATTCTGATTCTAAAGAGATGGGGTAGATTTTTATGCATTTGGGTTCACCTGTCAGCCTTCTCTGAGAGGAGGCGAGAAGGACATTTTATCTGGAGTAATATACAATTTGGATAACCCGATTCTGAATTCCTCCAGCGTTTCTGTCCTCGGAGCTAATCCAAAGTAACATGGAGGCCCATTGGTTAGAAGTATGTGTTCTTCCAATCCTGTGTGAGCGTCCAATTACGTGCTGCCGCTCAAGGGCGCACCTCGGATTTTGGGAGCTGAGCGGGCATGCACGTGTGTGTATGTATGCACACGTGTGTGTATGTGCCCACACGCACGTGCGTGCGCTGCATCTTGGAGCAATAGCTAGGAGAGAGGAGAATTTTGCAGATCTTTTTCCTGCAGTCACTCTTCCCTCCCTCCCTCCCTCCCTCCCTCACATCCCCGAGAACGGCTCAGCTGAGGGGATGCCGTTCGTCTTTCTCACGTGAATCGTGGCTGAAACTCAGGGCAAAACTGTGCACGTGTCCTTTGTGAGTCTGAAGAAGGTTTCAGTTAGTGACGAGCGGCTCGTAAATTCAAGGACTCGGTGCAGAAATGTGTTGGATTTAAATCCGAGCAGAAACCTGGTTGACTTTCCTTTAAACAATAGATTCGCTCTGTTCTCTCTCTTTAGCCCGGGATATCAACTAAATAGACATTTTGACAGAAGTGAGTTGCATGTTTTGGCAGCCCCGAACACTTATTTAATAAATGGCTGTTAAAAATGATTCAGTAAATGACTGTTAAAGGAGATTAAAGACGGGAAAAACTAATTCTTGTTTTCTAAAATCTGTTTCCGGTCCAGTCCCACCAGATCAGCCGCGGCTTACCGTGTCCAAGACCACGTCGTCTTCCATCACCCTCTCCTGGCTCCCCGGGGACAACGGGGGCAGCTCCATCAGAGGTAACAAGACGGGGGTGTCCACAGGCGGTGGTCGACCGTCACTATCCACAGGCTGATAGGTGACGTCTGCATCAAATGATCTTATGTTAGTTTGTTCCTCCAAAAAGCCATGTGGTGAATTCTTCCATTACCTACACAAGAAACCGCACCTCTGTTTGTATGGTATTTGTTGAAATTCATCATTCCTCCAAGGAATCCCATTCCCAAAATTAGTATCGTGCATCCAGCCTGAGGGAAATAGTCACAGACACACACACACACACACACACACACACACACACACACACACAAAGAAAGCAAAAACAAATTCGGTAATCTCTCCCCTGAGGGTCTACACACCGTCGTTTTCCCCACACTGTCAACACTACATCATTCGTTCATTCATGCACTCAATCACTCATTCAAGCAACCATCGTTCCTGTTCTTATGAAATATTAAAATATGGAGAACTTAGAGTTCAGAGGGAAAACGGTCTGCTCACACAAAGCTTTGCAGTGAGTGCCTAGTAAAAAGAACAAAAGGAGTTTGCAGTAAGGAATGAGATGGCACGATCATTGCAGTGTGCATGGAGCTGGGGGAACGTCATTCGGAGGAGGTCGTCGACCCAGACGGGGGCCAGTCCAGGGCAAGAGACCGAGATGCCCCAGAGCGAAGGGCTGGGCGACGAAGGAGGTCCAGGGCGGGCGGGAGAGGAAGGCGGGCTTAGATTCCGAGGACAGAGGACAGTCCCTTCTGAGAAAGGAGGACGGGTGAGGAGACCACTGGAAGTGCAGGGCGTTTGGGGGTGCAGCCCGGGGTGTCCTGGTGCCAGGACATGAGAGCCAGTCGCTGTCGCCGGCCTGGAGTTATCTGCCAGGAGTTACACCAGAAACTAGAAATGCCCCCAGTCAGGGCTGTGTTCTGTTTTCAAGAGCAGTTGCTAAACATTTATTTATTAGCACGCCACTTGGGTGGAAGGAAGGGCCTTCCTCCTTTTTTAGAAAATAAAAAGGTGAGATTATCATTTAAAAGTAGTGGCGTGATTGGGGGTGAGGATGCATTCGTGGGTTCGAGGAGCGTGGGAAGGATTTGCACCAGTTGCGGGTGGTGCTGGTCACGGCTCTCACGGCTTGATGACGTTCTCCAGTGACGTCGGACAGCTGGGAAGAAAGGGGGTCACAGGTGGCCGGAGTTGACGGTGAGCAGGGTGAGTGTGGCAGGAACTCAGGAGAGTGAGCGAAACCAGGCACTGAATGAAACGGTCTGGGGGGCAGGGCAGCTTTCCACGGAAGGAGGAAACGGGGTGCTGAGGGAAGGGTTCAGGGGACCCTCGTGCTCTGGGCTCGTGGCGCTGCAGGTCAGTTTTGCAAGTGGGTCTCGGAGGGGGAGGATGCGGAGCGTGGCAGAGCGGAGGGTCCTAGAGAAGCAGCCGCTTCTAGGCTCGAAGACTCCAGGGAGAGGCAGCCAGCGGCCCCTGAAACGCAGCGGTGGCCAAAGCCGTCAGCACGGCGGTCCCCGGCACTGTCCAGAGGGGTCCAGGTGGAGGAGGTTGGACGGAGAGCACAGTCTCCACGCCTGCAGGACACGCGGGAGTGGTCTGGACAGAGCTGGTGGATGCCAGGCCCTGTGCTGGGAGCTCGGAGTGTGAGAGCCAGTCCTCACCTGGCAGGTGCCAGACGGGCCGGGAGGCGCACAGGACAGGACCACGGAAGGCGGGTGCGGCTCGGGGAGGAGGCGGGGCCCCGGGCCGCAGAGGGCCCGCGGCGGGGAAGGGAAGATGACCGTGGCCTTGGGAGGGGGATCAGGACGGGCGGTCTCCACGTGAGGGGTGAGGAGCTCGTCTGGCAGGGTGAGGAGCGCTCTGCCTGTGTTAGAAACAGAGGCGTCGGGCGGGGCGGAAGGTCCCGTGTGCTCGTGTAAGGACGCGTGGACCGCGCAGGCTGGCGCTGGGCGGCTGGGACAGGACCGATGGGACACGTTTGCCCCAGGAAGGTGGTGGGTAGCAGGGAGGAAGGTTGTGCCAAGGAGGAGTGTCTCGTCCACAGCCACGCCGCCCTGAACGTGCCCGGCCCCGGCCGATCGCAGCAGCGAAGCAGGGTCGGACCTGGTCAGTCCTTGGATGGGAGACGGCCTAGGAAGACCAGGTGCTGCGGGCGTAAAAAAAAAAAAATAAGGGACTGTGAGGTGACAAAGTCCTTGCAACCTGTGAGGTCAACCAAGGGTTGCCTCATCCAATATATAAAAATACTTCATGAAAAAGAATAAGAAAGGAGTGTCTCAGTGACCTCGGGGGTGACGAGGGTGTTCCGACAGTGGGGTTAGAGTCCCACTCACACACCCTACAATGGTCACCTAAATCACCTCTGTGGCCCCCAGTGTCCTCATCTGCACTGTGGAGAAAGTTGTCTCTTCTCACAGGGCCACAGTGCGGGGCCCCCACGAATGCTCAGACACGACAGGTGTAGTCAGGCGGAGTAGAGGGGGGAGGGGCGTCTCAAACTGAGGCGGGTCCCGTTGTGGTGTCGGAAAGGCCGCGGGACCCGGGCCATTCCCTTCGTGGTCGGAACCAAGTGGGGTGCGGTCGAGCGGATCCGCACCCCCACTGGCAGCGTACCCCGTCTCCAGAGCTTGCTGCTGGAGGAAGGATTGGGTCCCTGCGCTCTGAGGGGCGGGCGTTTAGAGACGGGGCATCCGTTCCCCGCTGTCCAATGCACCTTTGACAGTGGGACAGGCCGAGATGCTGTCATGTCACCACGCCCAGCAACACCGGCTGGGGCGTCTGGCGTGGCCCGAGCGCCCCGCCCATCAGCGCGCCCTCACGGCGCTGCACGTGCCTGGGCCGCGCCCTGCACTCGGGGTGACTCCTGTCCCGACCCCTGTGCGCTCGGGGGTCCCACCGCGCACGCGCCGCGGCCACCGGCGGCCAGCGGAAGGCAGTGACGCGCCCCCCCTGCTCCCTGTCGCCCCGAAGGCTACATCCTGCAGTACTCGGAGGACAACAGCGAGCAGTGGGGCAGCTTCCCCATCAGCCCGAGTGAGCGCGCCTACCGCCTGGAGAGCCTCAAGTGCGGCACGTGGTACAAGTTCACGCTGACGGCGCAGAACGGCGTGGGCCCCGGGCGCATCAGCGAGATCATCGAGGCCAAGACCCTGGGGAAAGGTGCGTGCGTGCCCCCGTCCTCCGACCCCGTCCCCCTCCCCCGTCCGCGTCCGCGTGGCCGCGCTTTGCGGGTGGGAGCGGGGCCGGGAGCGCCACAGGCGTGTCAGTGTGCACGCCTGTGTGTTTGGACTGCAGTATTCTCGAAACGGGCTCAGCAGATGACAGCGTGATGAGAGAGGGAGCCAGCGTTGAGAGGACAGAGTGTCCTCATTCTTCTGTTTTGTTCTGTTTTGTTTTTTAATTCAGTTTGCGGTTAAAAAGACGAGTGTCCCTTGAAACGCGAGGGCTTTGGTTCCCCCGCTGGGCGGCCGCGATATGTGACATTCGTGCTCTTGCTAGCCTGCTAGCGCAGCCCCCTCCCTCACCCCAGACGCCTGGTGACACACAGCCCTCCACCCCTGATGCTCGGGGGGAAGGTGACGGCATAGCTTGCTACCCTTTAATGTGTCGGTGGGTTTTACCTGAAACACGGCCTTCAAGGAGATGAATCCCAAGGGAGTGGTGACATTTGCAGCCTGGGAACACCAAGGAGAGGGAGGGATGTAGCCAGCTGTGCGTGGGGACAAGTCAGGAGGTGAAGAGAGAGTCTTTCTGGTCTCCCTCACGTCCGATTCTTCCCCGGCGGGGCGGACTGGAGGCAGGAAGGACAGAACTGAGAAGGCAGAAGTGTCGTTGGATGTGGAGTTTGAGCTTTAGACACTGGCGTCTGAGTTTTAGACACGGCGTGGAAAGGGTTCAGATGGGGAGGGGCTGATTCATGCCGCAGTGTGTCTGCTGGGCCCTGGGCTCCAGCGTGATGCATTTGGAGGGTGAGGGGTACCTGCTGCCACTTCCAGACCCGACGCTGCCCTCCCTTGCGTGGGGTTCGCACGTGTGGCAGTGGAAACGGGAGCCCGGCATAGTGCGTGGGTCCTTCAGACCCGCTCAAGGGAGCGCACGGGAAACAGCACCGTGCCTCAGGGGACGCTCGGGGACACGATTACCCTCTGCCCCCGCTCTCCCTCACACCTGGGCCATCACAGCAGGAGGCGGCGCACTGGTCCACCAGGTTCCTGTCGACAGTGCACAAGTTGGGGGTGGCCATGGCCCACACTCGGCCCGAGCTCCCCCCGTGATGGAGAGAGCAGCAGTGTGGGAGGGTAGTGCGGGGCAGTGCTGACCCCGCCGCCGTCAGCCCCACGTCCTGCGCGCTGACCCGTGCCGCGTCCCCCGCAGAGCCCCAGTTCTCCAAGGAGCAGGACCTGTTCGCCAGCATCAACACCACGCGCGTCAGGCTGAACCTCGTGGGCTGGAATGACGGCGGCTGCCCCATCTCGTCCTTCACGCTGGAGTACAGGCCCTTTGGGACCACGGTGTGGACCACGGCACAGCGCACCTCGCTGTCCAAGTCCTACATCCTGTACGACCTGCAGGAGGCCACGTGGTACGAGCTGCAGATGCGCGTGTGCAACAGCGCGGGCTGCGCCGAGAAGCAGGCCACCTTCGCCACGCTCAACTACGACGGCGGTAAGCCGGCCGGCCCGCGGCCGCCTGCGTCTCCCCCACCCGCTCTCGCCCCTGGCGCAGCGCGGCCCCTGCCCACAGGCTCTGCTAGGCTCGGGGGCCTCTCCCTCCCGTCCCCCTAGCCAGCTCACTGTGCCCACGCGCCCAGGCCCGCGGCCCAGGGACAGGGGACCCACCGCAGGCCCGCGGGGCCCTCGCGAGGGAGTCTCGGTGTGGGAGAGGTTGCTCAAGGGGCTCACGGGTGCTTCCCCACAGGGTTCGGTGCCTTGTCAGTGACCCCGAGCTAACGCTGCTCTGTCATCTCCCACCCACCCCGGCCCCCACCTGTCCCAATCCACGGGATGACTTTCCCCTTTCCTCCGACGAAGCCCTTAACTGGCACGAGCAAAGCCCGTTTTCCACGGTGAGCGGAAGTAGAGGCACCGATGGAACAGAATTGTCTCATAGGATATCAGTGGGCACACACACGCACACACATGCACATGCATGCACACGGATATGCACGCATGCACACATGTGCACTGTGTACGCGCATGTGCACACCACATACACATGCATATGCATCCACACGGATACTCACACACACATGCACACATATGTGCACTATACACACGCATATGCACATGCACACACGCACATGCATGCGCACGGATATGCACACATGTGCACTATGCACGCACATGTGCACACCATGTGCACATGCATGCACATGGATGTACATGCATGTGCATGTGTGCATCATGCACACACATGCATGCACGTGTGTGCGCAGATATACATGTGCACGCACATATGTGCACCGTGCACACACACATGCATGCACACACACACACACACACACACACATCCGGACTTGGCATGGGCCTTCTGAAAACCAAGGGAGGTATCTTTTGCTGTTTAGTTGACCAAAATTAAATGGCTATTTTTTATCCTTTTTGTCCCCTATAATTAGTATCAAAGCCATTTATTAGTATCTGAGCAAATGCCCAGCCCGTGAAGCTGGAAGGGAGTGTGTCACTGGAGGTCATGAGCTGAGCAGGCCTTAGGGAGTCCTAAGGAGCAGCACGTTGGCGCTGATTCCTGCAGCCTGGCAGTGACTGTCACTTGGAGTGGCACTGCCTGAATGAGGGTTTCCAATCACAGGGCAAAGGTGGCTGCAGTTTATCAGGGTGTTGGGGACGCAGCCTAGCTCCCCTCAGAGCCGCTGTCCAGCCTCCACCGATCACGCCAGACCACAGAGTCGGATGGCCTGGCCTAGACCGCCTGTACCTGCACAGACACCCCGATGCTTATCCACTGCCGGACAGGCCAAGGGCTGTTCGCGCCTCTGCATGTGTGCACGTGGGGCCTGTTCACTTAAGGCCCCCACAGGGCCTGCAAAAGCTATATGGTCCCAAGGAAAGAGGGTCCGTGAACCCAAGGACCCTCAACAACAGCCAAAGGCCGCTAAAGGGCCAGTGTGGCCTGGTGGCCTGGACCGCGCTGGATGGTGGCCTGGAGCAGCTTCCTCCTGCTCTGAGACACATGTGAACCCACCCGAGAGCCCTGTCCAGGGCCGCCCCTCCACCACGCCCTCCGCAGCCGGAGCCTGGGGCCCGCGAAGGCGGGAAGGGCCTCAGGCCGGGGCCCCTCTGCGGTGCGCACCGCCCCCAGCCTGGGCGCGAACCTCTTCTCCTGGGCTGACGCTTCCCTGGCTCCCTAGGCCTCCATCACAGGCGACGTCACGCAGAGTCGTCCCCGTCACAAGGCGTCACTGTCAGGCAGCACTTGTGACTCGCTTTGTCCCCAACATGGTGTGAGTCTTTCATCTCATGAAACAAAGGGCTCTGACCCTAGCAAACACATTGCCTAGTATTCACGGGTCCCCCTAAGGCTTTTGCCAGCTGATACCCATTTGGGTAATAAGTAAATTTCTTACTATAGATTATTGGTTTCCATTAATCGACACAGTAGTCACACTGTGGCAGGCAGCTTCTCTGCACTCTGTGTAGACACCGGAGCACTCAGCCCGCTGGCCGTGTGTTCATAGCTAAGGATTTCATTAGAAACCGCTCACGTGCAGAATTTGAAACTGTCATTCTAACTCGCAAAGCGCTCTGCAGATTTTAAACGTTTGTCTTCTAAAAATAAAAAATGTAATGCTCTCACTTTATTCAGGACCTTAGATTATCCTCTGAAAAAGAACGATGAGCTCCGTTTAATTTTCTGAAATCTGACATGATTTTATGACACTAAGAATGAAAAATGCATATTTGTGTTTTCTCTGTGGAAAATGACGGAGTCCTTTGAACCATTTTCATAGACCTAAAGCTTTAATATCTCTTTTGTCGCATTTGCCTGAAGAATTGTCTTCATTTGGGAGAAAACAAACATTGGCAATTAGCCTCACATCTATACCAATCTGATTTCAGATTCTTTCGTTTCTTTACTTGACTTTTCCCCTGCCATTTCCTCAGCCAGGAAATGGTTTTGCAGTCCCACCCTCCCCCACATCCCTGTGCACCTCTGACCTCGGCTCCTAGCATTTACAGACTTGGGTTTCCAGCCAAAGACGCCATAAAGTTAGAGAGATGCTCTCCTTGACCTTGACAGAGCGCAGAGGGGCCTGGGGTTCTGTTATCCCTGCTCCACTTACTAAATGCAGGATCGAGATCACTTTTGCTCATTATTTTTTTTTTTGCATTATTTTCATATCGTTTTTCCCGAATCACAGGCTGCTTGGGCTTTGTTTTACATGGGACATGCATTGGGATGGAGCGTTTTACACAAGGAGCGTGCCAGAGCGTGTGCCCCACAAAAAGCAGGTGTCCGTGTTTCTGTCCCTGCACCACTGTACCAGCCCCGGCGTGGAAGCCAACAGCAGCTCAGAGTTCAGCCCACCGAGGCGTTCCTTTACCATTCTAAACAGTCTATTTAACAGTGTGTCACCAATAAGTAGCTCGCTTTGGGTACCTGGACGGTTCTTCTTTAAAAAGCTGTCTGTGCCTCTTATAACCTGAAATGAGTGTTTCAAGGACATTTGCTCTTACACCTGTGATAAAAAGCAAGTGGATAAGCAAACAAAAAAAGGGATTTTAAGCTTCTTTAAGCCGGTGTCGCCAATACGGTGTTCCCGCAGACTCTCTTTGTTCCCTTGCCCAACCTCTGTTTCTTCTCTGATGTGCAGTCTTTCCAACAGCCTCAATCTGATGTTCTGTGGGTGACACTCAATTCCAAGGACATGCTTGTGGCTCTTCTAAGCACCTAGCCTGGGCATTATGCTGCCAGGTGCCTGCACACGGGAGGATGTTGTAAAGTGAAATCTCTTTCAAAGAAGTGCCCTCTGCCCTTGGCACAGACCCTGCTCTGAGGTGGGCAAAAGGAGGGGAGTAAGCAGGGGGAGGAATTAACAAGGACCAAGAGGAAGCGTTCGTCCCCTTCCCCCTCGTCTTGGACCCTCTCGGGTACCATGGCACGATGAGTGTGACCCGTCAGCCCTGGGACCCCTGCCGTGCCGTCTCCAGTAATCACCACCTAACGTCAAGGCTCTGCTTGCAGGGACAATCCCGCCGCTCATTAAGTCCGTCGTGCAGAGCGAGGAAGGGCTGACGACCAACGAGGGGCTCAAGATGCTGGTGACCATCGCGTGCATCCTGGTGGGCGTGCTGCTGCTGTTCGTCTTCCTGCTGGTGGTTCGGAGGAGGCGGCGGGAGCAGAGGCTGAAGAGGCTGAGAGGTGAGTGAGGCCGGGCCGTGCACGCCTCTGTCCCCCGAGTGCTGGGCCGCGGGGAGCCCGGCTGGGCCCGGCCCCCGGCCGCCCACTCCTGTCGCGCTCCTTCAGCAGACCGCGGAGCGTTCTGGAAAGTCAGGCAGGCGGCCCCGCTCAGCCAGAAACGGGGCGAGTCGGCCTCATGCCGGTCACCTGACCCCTAGGGATTGGTAGGTGCAGAAAGTTGTTTTCTCGTGGATTTTTCAGCCCTGCTTTCTTCCGTGTTCAGTCATCCAGTCATGCCACCCATAATGCTGCTTTGAAAAGCCCCATCAGACGTGCTCAGGAAGTGAGGGCCACTTGATTAGCAGGAAGCAGGATGGAGGGCTCATGGCGCTGCTACAGCACGCTGAGGCCGGAGACACACTTTCCCGAAGTAGACATCTGAGCCAAAGCCCAGGGTCAGAGTTTCACTCTGACAAAAAAAAAAAAAAAAGCAAAAACAGGAAATGGGCAGCTGGGCTAGACAGGTTTCTCACTGCCGGGCACCGTTACTATACTGTCCAGCCCTGCAGAGTTCCAGTGACCAGGCTCTTCCCAGCCTCTGGCCGGCAGCCCCGCTCTGCAGTGCGAGGACAGGAAGGGTTGGGTACGTGACACCCTGTGCGGGACAAGTGTACCCCAGCCCTTCGCCGTTTACTGTCCGGGTGCTGAGCCGCCTTTTGGGAGAACGCACGCGCAGACTCCACATTCCAGCTTCGGCGCAGCGCGAGGTGACATCATGCAGCGTGTCCTATACAGTCTGAAAGTGACCTCTGGGGACCATACCTGGATGCCCCGAGCCTCACAGGTGTATGTGCAAAGCTTTGCGTCTTCTGTAAGTGCTGCATCGCCGTGAGCCACCTAGAGCCGCGGATTGTGGCGGCATCTGCAGCGTCGTCCCTGATCTAAACCACCATCGTCGTGTGACTCCAGAACGTGTGGGGCACACTTCGCGCCCTCTGGACGCCTGACTGTCCTCCTGGTCACAGCTTCATGACCCAGGGACCGAGACGCAGCAGCCGTCTCGCCGAAGTGGCCTAACGTGTTAACCACTTATCTGTTCATTCTACAGACCCTACTTGAATGAACCCTGTATCCTAACCTCGGGCTAGGTGCTCGGTGTGCAAAGACGGAACGAGGGCCTTCTGCACGCTAGGCTTAGTGTAGGTGGGAGACACATTAGCATCTCCCAGGAAAGGAACCGAAAATGTCACGAATGCTTAAATGAGGCTTCACACAGAGTCTGCGTCAGTACAAAAGGGAGACTGACGTAACCCAGCTAGAGCGAAAAGGGGGAGCGTCTAAAAGCTGCACGAAGTAGCATGTAAGGACGTAATGGTGCCTGATGTGTGGAGGAATTCAGCACACGGCGAGCTGTGCTGGATTTCATTCACACGCGTCCATCCCCCAAACACCAAAGGGACGTTTTTATAACCTGTGTTTCACTGAAAGCAGAATCCCATAGACTGGACGTTGGGGACACTGTCGTTGAGATCCCCGTCATGGATAGGGCATTCTGTCCTGTAGCGTCGAGAGAGCCGAGTTGCATTTAGAAGACTATGAATTGCCCGATTTTATGTTTTAGAAACCAGTAACAGTGTTTGCCTTCGTCATGTCTAGTTGATCATGAAGGTTTGGCAGCCAACGGGTTAAACGCCGAGGCAATCCTTCCCAGCGCGGGGCCACCCTCTGCCCCATCCACCTTTCCTTTGTCCCCCTGGGCCCTGTGGCTGCCGCCTTGCCCAGCTGCTGTTTTATGTTCTTTTCTACTTACAACGTAAGCGCCCCAAGCTCACAAGGAAAGGGGGCTAAGGCAGTGCTGTCTCTTACGGACGTGTTCGGGCTAGAAGGACGGCGGGCCCGTGTCCCCTGGGCCCGTGTCCCCTTCATTTCCATTCTAACAGTTCCTGTCGTTTCATTACTACTGGGCGAGGGTTCTGTCCAGAAAGCTTCCTGGAAATGGCACGTGTATTGTTGGCCTCTCTGCTTCTAGACACCACTGTCTCGCAGCGGGGCTCGGCGAGAAGAGAGTAGGTCACACTAGAGAGTTTGGTCTTTTGTCCCCCCGGAAGCGGTTTTGTGTTCTTTGCATCGGAGAGAAGACAGAGCCAACGCCGAGGTTTCAGAGGAAGGAAAAATAGCTGCCCTGCAAAGAGGGTGTATTCAGGAAAGATGCTGAGGTGTGACAGGTTCCCGGCTGGGAGCCTGCAAGGGACGGAGGCATCTGCAGGCTTGCATTCTGCACCTGTCAGGAGTCTGACCGAGGGCAGCAAGAACACAAAGGATCGGGCACCCAGTTCCACCCGCCTCCCGACAGCGAGTGTTGACATGGACACAGAGAAGCACACTCAAGTCAGCTCCTCGTCGCTGGCTCTCCTCCACGTGCCAGATGCCGTATTTTTCCAACCCAGTAGTCAAGTCTTCTCATTAACCATTTCTGTTCGATTACGAGAGTTTGACTAGGGCCTGGAGAGAAAAGATTGTGAAGACCCCATCGCAGGGCTGTCGGTGCTGACACTGTGGTGGCAGTGAGTGAAGGGAGGGGCCATCTTCCTGTGGCCGTGAGAAGTGTGCCATAAAAGACCGGATTAGGTCCTTTAAGTGACGAGGCGTCAGTGGCAAGCCAGGCCTTGCCCCAGACAGATCTTTGTCCTGTCGCCCTGCAGAGCTCCTGGAATGTTAGTTGGCGACGTGGAAGGGAAGCTCAGGCACGAGCTAACGGTCGCGGGTGCCTGTGGATGAAACGGGGTCATGAGTGGTCACCCCGTGACAGCCTGACCCACACGAGGCACAGATCCTGTGCCTGGGCTAGAGGAGTTCACTTATGTTTATAGATTCCGCAGAAAGAGTTGCTGCACAGAATACTGTTATTGTCCAAAATAAGGACATTTCTAACGACAGGTCACTGTTGCCTGAACAACCACTGATCGGGATCAGACACGGAAATAAGAAAATTTGGATTAGAGAAAAAATACTGTAGAGTTCCTAACGGACGCTATTTAAAGTGACCACATCAGGTCAACTTTATTATTATACTGTCGACTTCGTTTCATGGCTGGACACCGCTAAGTGTTGATAAGCAGGATGTGTCTTAGCATAAAGACAAGCAACCTAGTTCGGTGAATACAACATAACGTTCTTTTATGTAAAAAGGTTTTTTTAAAAAAAAAAAGAAAGAAAGAAAGTGGGACTCAAGCAATTCAGCCAACCTATATTCCCCTTCCTGAATGCTTAACTAATTATAGAGCACAGCGGCCTCCTAAGGCCAAATTGTCTGTCAGTGCTACGTTTTTTTCATCTATAACCTTATCCGGAGATCAGAAGCCAGATTTCGCTTTTAATGATGCCCTGATTTTTCCCCACTTCTAGATGCTTTGAAGTGCAAGGTTATCGAGTGAGTCAGAGGCTGGGCCCACGATCCCAGCAGCCCCAACCTTATAAAAATGTGATTCTCGTGTCAAGTCATCGAAAATCTTCCAAGATCACGAAAATCTTCCTCCGTTAGCAGGTGTTTACTCGAGGGGGTACAAAGCTATATCCATCCCCCCCTTGATGATCAGCTGGCGGTGCCAAGACATAAAGCTGCTTCGAAGACTTCAAATTAGCTCGAGAGGAAAAGCAGTGGATGAGATAAAACTTGACGATGTTTCTGTGGCGCACACACTTATTCCCTTGAACAGAAAGGTGTTTATTATTTTAAACCTGTCTTAAAGTGGGTTAATACCATGCAACCGATCAGGTCCAGAAGGCCGTTCCCAGAGAGAACCTGGCTCATCTAAGGGGTGAGCCATGAGTCATCGTCATCACTCCCTGACTTCTAACGTGCCATTTGTCTGCTCTGCAAGTGAGCTAAAAGCTCCCCTCTTCTGTAAGACCAACCCTGGCTTGAACTCTAATCATCTAAAGGAAGATGCATGGGTGTCGCGGAAGCCGGTGACAGGGACCTGAGGTGGGCGTAACGTGGGCGAAGATGGCCCAGGCACCGACACCTAGAGCTGTCGCACGTGCGGGAAGTTCTCGGTACCGTTAGTGAAGAAACGGGGCGCGTGCACCCCGCAGACGCCACCCGCACGCTGTTGAGTGGCCACACTGTGGTTCAGACGGGGCCGTGGGGGCCAGAACCATGTGCCCCGAAGCTCTGGGTCTCTGCTTTCTGTCTTCAGCCTTCTTCCCCCCGACTTCCTGTTCTGCTTTCTCTTTTTTTTCTTTTCCTTAATTTCTTAAAAGCATTAAAACTCCGAACTCGTTGGGCAGAGCTGCGTGAAGAAGGGGTTCTGTGTTAGAGGGCAGGGAGCAGGGGGGCACTGGGGTGGCAGCAGGGCGAAGCCAAGGGCAGCCGGCGGCACGGGGCCGGAGGGAGGCCGGTCAGCAGGGAGGGAGCTGGCTCCAGCCCTGGGGCTCCGCCCCGCCCGGGTGTCTCTTTGGTCCACGTTCGCTTTCACGGTTTTCTCAGATTACAAGTACACGTGGTTTTCTTTTTCGGGTACTTATTCGTCCACGGTTTTTAAATCAGCTTTCATTTGAACACACTGATGGTCAGAAGTCCTCTTTGTGAACTTCTAAAAACTCAAATGCGGGTTGATGACCCGGACAAAACAGCTGGTGTCCGAGACCATCTCAAGTCCACAGGAAAGCAGGGCTGGGTACAAGGGGGCTCACCAGGAGGAGCCACTGAAGGACGGTAACGCAGGGTGTGACCAACCCCCCCCCCCCGCTGTGTGTATGGGCGTCGCGCTCTTTGTGGGCGCGTGCAGGGGCAGGCTGGCCGAGGCGTCGCCCTGAGTGATGAGAGCATCAGAAATGTGACGATGAGTGAGAGTCCTCGTTTTTGAAGGAACAGTGGAGCGTGTAACGCGTGAGGCAGCTCAGGCGTTCGAGGCCAGCACAGTGTTGAGACTTGCTGTGCTCTCCTGCAACAGTGTGGCCTGTGCCACCGGGTTGATAAGTGCTGGAGCCAGCCAGCTAAGAGCGAACAGTTCCCGAGAGGGGGAGTGAGGATTGAGAAAGAGAGAGAGAGAGACAGAAGATAGAGTCGGGAGGGCTCACAGTGAATACTGAACCCCGAGTTTATTAAGCACAGCATATTATACCCTAGGATGTGAATGACAAGCAACACCCACAGATATGCAAACAGTTGCTGACCTTTACATAAGTTCTCTCAAAACGTCCTTGTTCCTTTTTTCCGTCTCTTATTCCTTGGGGCAAGAAACGTTCAACTCTATTAAGCCAAACTTCCTCCTTCTGCAACAAACTATTCATTAAGCCAAACTTCCTCCTTCTGCAACAGACTATCCATTAAGCCACACTTCCTCCTTCAGTATAGAGCCCACCTGCTCTGCAAACTTCTAGCTTGCAGGCAACTTTAACCCTGTCTGTAGGGCATTCAGCAAGAATGGCTCCCAACAGATAAGGACCCATATGTCATGTGCAGGCCCAAGCTGGGAGCGATGGCCCTCAGAGAGACCACGGGGAATGGGGGACACCGCACTGCGAAGCTCTCAGTCTAGCGGGGTGCCTCGGCCCGAGAGCCAACTAAAGCATGCGTGCATCAGTAGAGCACCATGCCTGCCTTTCTTCTCTCCTTCCTTTTCTGTATCACTGTCTCGTTTCAGTCTCTTAATAGCTGTCCAGACAGACAGAACATACACCTGATGTGATTACGCCCTGTTTTGCTGCCGTGCAAACTGAGGGCAGCCTGTCCAAGGTCACATGTCAGTGATCACAGAACCAGGAGAGCCTGGGTCACTGTTGCCCACCCCCGTTCTCTTTCCGTGAAACTTCTTCAGACTTTGGAATATCCAAGAAATAGTCTGTCCCATCGGTATGGAGTTAGATTTAAAAGGTTTATCAATGAAACAGAGAATCAGAAGGTGTATTAATATACTATCGATAGCTGCTGTATAATTGTATTTTTGCCTATCAAAAATATTTGGTTTATTTCTGCTTTTATTTCTATATTCACTGCTTCTCAGGATTCCCCATCTTAAAAAAAAAGAGTTTTCTTTCTAATTTCCATATCTTCAACCTTCTCTCTGCTCTTCACCCCTGAATCCTAGAAGAGCATTCCGTACTCGGCCACACTGCTTCTCTGTGGCTCCCTGGTCCTCACAGTGTCACTTGTACCCTCACCACGCAGGTGAAACGGCTCTCCTGAAGGCAGGTGTCCAGAAACCTCCTGACCACCGGATTCTCCTTTCAGTTGTCACCTTCTGTCCCTCTTCGTGCGTTTAGAGTGTTAGCAAACGTTATTTTTTTTTTTGGAACTCCCTCCTTGCACATTTTAGTATCTCTAGATGCTCCTGGTGACATCTCCCCACCATTCCCCATGCCAAAAGATTAAGGGGGGATGCGGAGCCAAGGACGAATGGGCAGGGGGCGCAGGGGGCTTTGGGAACGGTGTCACAAAGTCTGAGTCTCAGGCCGAGCTGAAGTTTGAGAAGGAGAATGTGACAGGCAGCATCAGAGTCTGTTCGGCCGTGTCGGGCAAGAACAACAGTGAGGCTTGGGACAGTGTCTGATACTAACAGGTGGCAGGTGGCAGCATCTGTCCTGCTGCGATGTGCACCAGGAGGAGAGCTACTCGCCCAGAAAGTGTGGAATGAGAACCGTAGAGAGAGGAAAGGGAGGGAGAGGGAAGGAAATCTGGGAAGAGGAAGGGAGGGAGGGAGGGAGGGAGGGAGTAGAGGAGCTCAGGTTGCTTGGAAAACTCATCAGAGCCCCGATTATGTAAACTGATTTATTCTTTCAGAACCTGTGTTCTGGTCACCGTGGAGGGAGGAGAAGGGACGTAGCATAAGATATGTCCCCAGTCCCTTGCTGGTGGAGGGGGCAGGCCGTGTCCACGGCAAACTGTTCCGCAGTGTCCAGACGACAGGCAGGTGCTGTGGGCACCGGTCACCGCTCCGGTAATTCACCGAAAAGACCAGGAAAGGTGCCATGGTGTTCCTGTCCCTCGACCCCAAAGGATACCATCTTAGGATTCTGAGCAAAATTTTTTGGAACGTAATCCCAAGACCTTATATAGATCATCTTTGAGTAAGCAAACTGCAGATGTTAGAAAATAGTTACACTCCCTACCCCTTGTCACACAGTAGATTCTAGAAGTCATGGACTGAAATGGGTTACAGAAAGGACAGCCTGCCAGCAGCCAGGAAATGCGAGGGCCCAGCAGAGGCCTGGTGACCACCACTGCGTGTGACAGGGCTGCTGACGAGGGTGAGGGCGTGCCAGGCAGGGCTGGGGGCGGGGGGAGATGAGGGGAGTGGAGTTGGAGGTGGCACCAGTCCAGGTCGGAAAGCTCACACGTTAGAGGGAAGGATCCAGACTGAGATTTCGAAAGGCTGCAACCAAGATCCAATTTTATAGACGTAACTGTGAAGTCATCTACATAAGTCGCGAACATTCACTTGCAACCCGTGTGATGAGCGTTTTGTTCTCAGCGGCGTGTGAGAAGGGGAGTACCAGACACGTACCGGTTTCCGAGCCCGGCCTCATTTAGCAGAGGGCTGTGAGAAATGGCAGGTCTTCCCTGGTGGCTGGGAAAATCAGGGGATTCAACCCAAAAAGAGAAAGAATTCAGGAAGCGGAGACAGCAGCTGGTGGAGATGCCCAGCGGCTGGTACGTGCTTCCAGAAAGTGCCGGAGGCCTTGCAGGAGCCGTGATGGGGTCCTCTGCAGGGAATGCAAGAGTGCGACACTCAGAGGGCGGGTGGGGTCGGAAGCGAGAGGCAGCGGAGTTGGGATGACTGTGCGGGTGCATCATGTGGTGGCCGGCCCTCTGCGCAGCTGCTTCTCTGCACCGGCCACCTGCCTGTGGGCAGGGAGGCCGCATGGAGAGCTTCCTGGGTGTGACGCGGTGAGGGGTGTCTCTCAGACCCCGCAGTACAGGTGTCACTCAGAGAGCTGAGAGTCTGGAGCTGGGGAGGCCGCGGATGGGAGCAGCGGGTGTTGACTAGAAAGTGCGATCGGAGCTGAGGAGCGAGGAGGAGGCCAAGCCCCCAGGCAGACGTGCTGAGGAGGGACCGGGTCATCGCACCTGATGGCAGGTCGATTCTGGGCACAGGGGGCCGGGCGCTGTGCGTGCGGTGGCCCCAGCTCTGTCTGTCCCAGACACTGGGGCCGGGAGTCAGGCGTTCATTAGGAGGCTCGTTTAGAAGGACTTTACCATTTTCTTAGAACCACGATCTCGTGACTTTGGAGACACTGCCCTCACCAGTCCCTGATTCGCTTCGCAGCATGTGCAGAGGTGGGTCCCCGGCCCTCGTGTGAACATGGGCCGGGCCCTGAGCCTGCCACCGCCCGGTGTCTGTCCTGGGCTCGGTTCTGACTCCACATCTGCCCCGAGGATCGTCCCCTGGCGCCCGCCCGCCTCCTTGAACACGGTGCGTGCCCAAGATCGCTTGGAGCCGATGCCTCAGCCGCCGTCCATGCTGCTGCTTCCAGATCCTTCTGGGCGCCTGTTCCTATCGCCCATGTCAGCACACACCCAGCCCTGCGTATCCCAGATCCTGCCATTGCCGCAGCCTCCCCGCAGCCCCTCTGCCCCACGCCTGCTGGGTCCCCGACTCATGCACGTGTCCCCTGTCTGCTGTAATGTTGCCCGCTCCCGGACTCCCGCTCGCACTGAGGTCCTCCGACCCACCCTCACAGCCTGTCACCTGTGCCATCTAGTCCCTGCCCGCAGTCCCCTGCGCATTGGGGACGGCCCAACCCATGCCAGTGCGTGCGCCCACCTGCCCACCACCACCTCTCCCCCTTCCCCAGCTCCCCGTGGTTCTGTTAGAAGCTTCCAGATTATGACCAATAACACGGTATGGCATCCCCTAGCTCTGTGACGCCCAGCCACGCCCAGCTCACAGCCAGCCCTGGGAACATCGCTGTCCTCGGACCTCCCCACCCCTTGCCTCCCGAGCGAGGGCACGATTTGAACCCACGTGGGGCGCTGTCCCCGTTGGCGTCCATGCGTCCTGAGCCCCGTGCTCCCTGTGAGATGGGGACGGGCTCGCCTCCTCCCAGAACGACCCAGCGCAGACAGCGCCCTCCCGGGTTCGTCTCCCCCGTCTGCGGCGCTCGGCATCGGCTCCTCTCCCTGTGCCTGAGGGTGCGACACGTGTCCACTCCGCGCAGTGAGGACCTTCGGGGTCGTGAGGAACAGGAGTTTGAGCCAATAGACATCGCTTCTGAATTCCCGCCCAGCTGCAGCGAGCGCCCAGACGCGCTCAGGCCCCGATGCCCTGCTTCTGAGTGAGCCCGGTGACCCCCAGGCAGAGGTCCATGCTGGGGACGCGCGCCAGCAGTCCCTACAGAACGGGCACAGTGCAGACTCCTAGCACGTGCTCGGCTGCGGCCCTGTGCCAGCTCTCCAGGAGACGCCCACGCGCAGTCCCTGAAGGCAGGAGACATCCATGTGTGGTCCCTGAAGGCAGGAGACACCCATGCACGGTCCCTGAAGGCAGGAGACATCCATGTGTGGTCCCTGAAGGTGGGAGATGCCCACACATGGTCCCTGAAGGCAGGAGACGCCCACGCATGGTCCCTGAAGGTGGGAGATGCCCACACATGGTCCCTGAAGGCAGGAGACGCCCACACATGGTCCCTGAAGGCGGGAGACGCCCACGCATGGTCCCTGAAGGTGGGAGATGCCCACGCATGGTCCCCGGAGGCGGGGGACGCCCACGTGTGGTCCCTGGAGGCAGCTGTGAGAAAGAAGCGACTTCCCGTTAACATGATTCTTCTCACAACGTCAGATGAAACCAGAGGGAGGGAAGAGTAGCTGAGACACAAAGGGCCTGCCCTGACACAGTAAGCACGGGGACGCTGGGACCAGGATGGCTTTGGGCATGAACCCGTGAAGCCACTTAACCTGGACCAGGATGCTACAGACGCGGGACCACAGTTAGAGCCCGTGAGAACCTGCAGAGAGCTCCGTCCTCACCTGCGGGCCATGGCAGCCCCAGCTCACGTGCAGACAAGCATGTGGGGGGACGCTGACGACTGACTTCGGCAGTGGGGAGCGACGGTGACGATGGGAAGAATGAGAACAGTCCATCCTGCAGACGTGTGCGTCGGCCACCTTCAGATCGTGGGCTGAAGGGCAGTGTTTACGTTTCGGAGTTTGTCCCTCTTTTTTTAGAGCGTCAGACTGGCCGCTGCTGCTGCGCGGTTGTGGCACAGAGCTAGTGATTCTCGGGTCTCTGGCGTTTTACATACATGTACTTTGAAAGTGTCAAAATCGTTCAGGAGGAGAAGGGACTCCTCGTGCTCACTCCGTCCCCGCAGATAAACGTAAAGACGGGAGCTGAGAAAGTCCGTGGCATTCGCTCCGCCACCACGTGGGCGGGAGGGGAGGGGCCGTCTGTGCACAGGACGGGCCGTGGGGGGCTGCGCTGGGTGCTGGGTGCTGGGCGCTGGGCACTGGCTTGGCCAGCGTGCAGAGCCGAACTCCAGTTCCCGGGGCGCCAGCCCATGCGCGGTTATCCCTCTGACTGTCCTCACCTCTCAATAATTGCAGGCGCCCCCCCAACATGAAAATGGCTGCATTTAAATGTCAGCCCCCAAAAGGTGACAGTTGAAATGAAAATACTCCATTGAGCCAGTCAGCCAGGCAGTGGAACACATTTCCAGAGAGTTCTCTCACTGAACACTGCATTTACCCTTTTAGGGAGCAACAGAAGAAAAACAAGAAGAAGGCTTTTGTGTTCTCAGAAAGGAAACATTCATCTTTGCCAGGACAAAATACGTAAAAAGAACAAATTATGTTTTAAGAAGAAAGAGGATTTCAAAACAGTGTCACCAAAAATGTAGCATTGTTTTTCTACGTCGTTTTTAGGCAGGATGTCTCTTGTCGGGACTGGTAACAAGGTCTTAGTCAACAGTGTCCTCGGAGGAAAAAAGTAAAGAAAAAATTTACTCCTGAGTTTGAAATAAACGGCTGTTTCCAGTCACAGCAACACGCCATTCACACACCTCGTCCCCCGACCTCACGGCTCACAGCTCTCCCCTGAAACCTTTTTTTCTTAAGTGCTCTGTGGTGCCGTAAGCTTTTTGACTTTGCTATTTTGATAACAAAAGGGGTAGGATTTATATTACATAAATGAATTGCTTTCAAAATGTCTATTTTTTGCTGAAAATAAAGTTGGGTTTTCTAAAAGTGGCAAATGAATGGGTTATGATAACACCTTTAAGAAAGGTCTGAGAATTTCTATGGCTCCAAAGTGGCATGTTCTTTTGGTGTTTTAAAATGTGTCTATAGTCCTTTAAATATATAATATGTAAATATATATTTACATAAATATGCATATCAATAAGGAAGCCACTGAGCGTGGTTATTAGTGGTGCTGTGGATGGATATACAGATGCGTTCCAGAACAGCTGTCCTCATCTGACTCTGTAGAGTGTCTGTCGTAAATGGTATTGAGTTGTTTGTCGTGTACTAATACGAACTTTCTTTCCCCAGATGCGAAGAGTTTGGCCGAGATGCTCATGAGGTAAGAACAAAATCTAGCATCCCAGCTGCCAGGCTTAATAGAACAGTTTCCAACCCGCCTTAATGGTTCTTTTAAGTGACAGTCTGAAATTGATAACATGTATTCTTTTTGACACATAATTTCCATTCTACATGGGAAAATATCTACGTAATACCTAGTTGGATGTATGCATAGCAAATAATATACTTTTTACGTGCCATAGGTATTTTATTGTTCAATTAGAGTTGACATTCAGTATTATATTATTTTTGGGTGTACAGCGTGCCTGTTAGACGTTTATATAATTTATGACGTGACACCCTCAATTCGTCTAAGGCTGGTCTGACTCCACACAGAGCTATTACGATGTCACCGACTGCATCCCCTGTGCTGTGCTCCACACCCCATGACTGTTTTGTGACTGCCCGTGTACACTTCTTACCCGGCCCCCACCCCCCCCCCTCCGGCAACCATCAGTGTGTTCTCTGCATCTGCGAGCATCGAGCATCGGTGGTTTTCTTGTTGATGGGCTCAGCTGATAGAATGTTTCCCATAAAGCTGCCCGAATAGTAAGGAAATGTTCACAAGCAGAGGACACCCCAGTATTTGCGAATGAGGCTTTTTATATCGCGGCGATCACCCCAGAAGTGGAAAAGGATCATCAGAGTCTAGACCCAGATGAGAAACGTCAGGGACCCTGAGGGCGAACTTGATCTCTTGCCTTTTTAAGATGCCTGATGTCGGGAAGAAAGAGGACAGAGTGTGGGGTCCCTTCCCACGCCCCAGCCCCCACCTCGCCACAGCTGCCTCTGACCTCCTCATCTCTGCATCTAACACGGGTACTTCTGGGTTATTCACAGTGAGCCCATGTCTCGTATGGCCAGTGTCCTCGAAGACCTGAGGCAGAGAGGTCCATGACCACTGGCCCACGGGTGACACCTTGGTCGTAGTTTTAAAACAGTGTGCATTGCGGGTAAGGGGTCTGGGGTACTCAAGTATCTGAAGAGTTGGTGTGAGCAACCCAAGGATCCTCGGTGCTACTTGCCAGCGCGAGGAAGCTGGATGCGCAGGCTTTGGACTTTTTCTTCCTTTTGCGGGGCAGGGGAGTGGGGTAGTGATCAGAATGATGAGACCTGTGTGGGCCCTGCTGGGTTCGGGACGCTGTTTAAGCAGCCGGCGAAACGGCCAGGTTTCTGGAGCTCGCAGGACGACTCAGGGATGCACATGGCCTGCGACACTGCTCCTTCCTGAGGGGCCCCTAATCGCGTCACGGAGGAGACTGTGAAAGGAGCCCATGCGCCTGCGGGAGTCCGTCCTTGCTCGCTAAGCAGGCGTTAGGCCGTGTCTGTGGTCACGGGGAAGCACCCGGACAGGCGCCTGTGCGCTTGCGTCGAGCAAGCGACACAAAACATCTGGGAAGACCGAGGCCACGGCCGTTTGACTTGTAACAACCTATCTGCCTGGCAAAATAAATTTTCTGATGGAGACTTAAAAAATAGGACTTAACTGATGACATTTAGAAATCAAGAGATTTCACAGAAACTTTTGGCTTCCTGGTTTCCTTGGAAATGCTCTGTCCACGGTGGGCCTGGCCTACCGCCGATGGCTGACCCAGGGTGACTGGGGGTGCAGACTGCCCCCTTTAGACGGGCCGGCAGGGCCCTGTCCCCATCCCCAGTCATTTCACGGCTTTGTACCCCAGCCCAGCTCCTGCCCCCACTCCCACTGCCCCCGAGAGCCCCTGGCCACGTCCTCCATTCACCCCCACACAGCAGCAGTTCCCAGCCCCCAGCCCGAGACAGCAGGGTGTGCCTTCTCTGTTCTCGGAGTGTCCGAGGGTTGGAGGGTTGTTCAGTCGGCCGAATGGGTACTGGCTTCTCCAATGCCCTAGAATGCTTCCCTCCCGTTCTCATTAGCCCCGAGCAAGGCATTGGAAAGCATCTTCTCCGTTAATAGGGCAATTACTGTGGTTGAAAGACCACCTGTGGGTTTGTGCAGGAATTAATAAAGGTATTCCCAGCTGACAGTTGCCTGCAGCAGAAATCAGGAATTAAAACTAGTAATTACTCCCAATTTAGGTAGTTGAGATCGTTATTCTCCAAAGGGTGAAAGTGATTGAAAGGAAGAGAATTTCCAAGCTCCTCAAATAGGTGTGTTTTTTTTTTTATGGGATTAATTTAGAAGTCAGCAAGGCTTTTAGCTTTTAAGCACGAAGGGTCAGTTCGATCTGAGTTTCCCAGGTTAGCAGGCTAAGCAGCCGCACCCCACAAAGACCTCGCTGTGTGTTTCAGTGACCGTGGCTGTCCCGGGGCCTGACAGGACAAGCACAGGCGACCAGGGGCCCCGCAGGGATCCCCGACACCCATACACTCCCAGTTCTCCCAAGCCAGCCACCCAGAGCAGGGGAAGGAGAGACTTCGCCCACCATGCCCAGATAGCAAGGATCTCCTTTCTATGTGATTGGGCAAGAATGACTTTAAAAAACCACCAGCCTGCTAGGGGCAGGCTGGCCTGCCCTCGGGCGCCAGCCAGCACGAGGTGATCAACGTCCAAGCTCCAGCATCAGTAAGAGCTCGTTGTGTGCCGGGAAGGCCCTAATCCCGGGGCTGGAAGGAGTTTAGCTTAAGAGAGAGCGTGCCGAGCGAGCTAAGTTAGCTTAGCTTGTCCATGTTTGTGATGAAATGAGTTCACTCCTGTACAGTTCTCAGAACACTCCCTGACACATCCTAAGTGCTCAGTGAATGGTTAGCCATCAGTAGCGGTAAACTATGAAAATTTAATCTATATAGAAAGTTTCTATATGAATGTAAGTTCCAACATAGTAGACGTTAGCCGAGCTTAGTTTCTTTTAGATTAAAAAGTAAATATAAATAAAAGTCTTGGCAATTTTTCTTATATCCAAATGATTGTATAATCATAGTAATAATAATAATTTGTACTGTGCACCCCACGTAAGGTCTAAACCCTTACGTATGTTTAACCTTCCCATTCACCCTGTGTGGCAGGGAGTGTCACGCTCCCTGTTGTCCAGCTGTGTGCCCCTGGAGGTGGTGGCACTTTGGGAAACAGGGGTCCAGCGAGCTCCCGCACAATACGGCCCAGAGGTCAGCACACGCTTCCCAGGACAGGGCCGGGTGGCGAGCGTCTCCATCTCGTGGGCCACAGCCTGAGCCGCACCTGCTCCACCTGCGGTCACGGCACAAAGGGCCACAGACGCGAATGTGACGCAGAGAGTCCCCACCCAGCCAGGGCCTGAGAGCGCATCCCCACAGCCCTAGTCATCGTTCACCTGTGGACGCTCCGTGTCGCATCGGGTGGGGGCGACGGGCAGCCAGGTCATGAGTCTTCTTCTCCATAAAACTTGAAGAAATAGGAAGACTGTGAGGAAGAGTTACGGCAACTGCAAGTCACTTATCAGCTCAGCCGGGAAACACCAGCCACGGTGAGCCGGCGTCAGCGCTGCCGTTTTCGTCGGAAAACCAGGTGGCACATGCAACGGAAGGTGACGTTTCGATAAGAGCTGGTATATTTAGCATGATTTGATGTCCTAGAAAAGATGCAGTTTTGTTTCCACAGTGAAAACATTCACAAATGAGGATTCTTCAAAAATTTTTTTTTCTTGAGAGTTGGCTGCTGTTTGAATGACCAACTGTTATAATTTTGGGGACTCAGCCTTTATAGAACGATTGATTATAAAATATGGCAGCAAAGATTCAAACAAAGAAACAGTGTGGCCGGGACCAAATGACTCCTTAAGCGTGAGAAGGGCGTCACCGGCCCGAAGCAGGGCCCCTGGCACCCGGCACGGAGCTCACAGCGTTCGCCCCCGAAACGATTATCAGCAGCTTCCACGGGTGTTTCCTGGGCACCGACTGGACCCCCTACAACCCTGAGTTCTAGGGACTAGAACAGATGAAACGTCCCTCGGGGAGCTTGTGTTCCAGTGGGGACAGGTGACATACAAGTCAACTAAACATGTGCCAGGGGGTGTTCAGCGCTGAGGAGGCCAAGCTGAGAGTGGGGATCGGAAGACGTTTCCAGATGAGTCCAACCTGGCTCGCTGAAAAGATGGGGAGGAGCCGGCCGTGCAGGGGCTGGGGTGGGGCTGGGCTTGGGGGTACGCTCGAAGCTCAGAGGCTAGCAAGCGCAAAGGGAGGGAGGAGCAGCCAGCCCAAACCCCGGGGCTGTGGGCCGTGGCCTTCCTCCCCACTGCACGCTTTCAGGGGGGCAGCCCCGGGCGGGCCTCGCCTCCAGCGCTGACTGTGCTCATCTACCCGGGTTGGGCGCATTCTGAGTCTCTGTGGCACTTGCGGTCACTCAGCGGGCGTCCCGTGTCAGCCTGGCGGTGAGCCCCTCACTGTGACGTACACTCTGCACTCAGGGTCGGTGCTGGTGGACGGGGCAGCCGCCGACCACCTCATAACTATTCATGGTGCGGAAGGGACCAGCTCACACTTCTATTCTGGGCGCAAGGACACGCTCGGGTCCCCAGGGAAGTCTCTGAGCACTCCGTTCAGATGCTCACAGAGCAGCAGTCCCCATATGTTTCTGCGGGGATCGAGCGTGTCTGAGCACGTCGCCGCTGCAGCCCCCAAGTCCCCAGAATGCTCATCATCTCATGCAAGTCTCTGAATCTTCGCTGTTCAAAAAAAATAAAGCGCAAGCGAAGTGAGAGCATTGTTCAGTGAATTATTTTAAGAGTCTACAGACCACGTGAACAATTCAGGCCAAAATGTTTGAATCTGGGCCCTGCGTCATTAGCATGATCTGGCCACATAACCCAGTTACTCAGCCGTGGAGTTGGCTATCTGGTTCAAGGTCAAGGCCTGGGTAGCGATGTTGCACCTCGCGGAAGCTGTCGTTTTCGTGGACTGTTTTGTTTGCGCTCAAGTGAACAAAGAGCCGTTATGTAATACTCAGAATATTAGCACATACTTCCCCATGCACACATCTGAAAGGCCTCTGGGGTGAACTTGACCTTCAGAAGGTTAACGTTCCTTCAGCCACGTGGTTCCAGAAGGCCAGGTGAGCCCTAGCTTATCAGGGGCATCACTTCGTAAACTATATAGACGTCTAACCACTACGCTGTACACCTGGAACTCATATAAAATACCATCGAATGTCAACTGTGATTGCGAAAAATAAAGAGTGGATGAGTTCTCGGGGACAAAAAGGGGTCTGGGCCTCCTGGCGAGTGCTTGCTCAGAGCACAGGCATTTGAGATGCAGGACGGTCCCCTTCATTCTCCACTCCCTGTCACCAGCACGGCGATACATTAGCATTGAGTGTGCAAGGCTCCAGAAATGTTTCTCAGAACAGGTCTTGCCAGTTATTGAGCTGGATTTGTGGATGCCATGGCTTATCTCCTTGACTGAATTATCCGAATGATGGCTGCTGCTTAGAGGGCGTTTTCAGTAAGCATTCTTTTAAAAGTCTGCCCGATCCTTACAATTCTGTAAAGACCGAACACCTGTTCTAATGTGGGTTGCTGATTAAAGCCTTCATGAACTGTGTGTGTGTGTGTGTGTGTGTGTGTGTGTGTGTGTAACAGCGGGCTGTAACTGAATTTGATTGTACCATGCCACATTATTACCTATTTTCAGTTACAATTAGCAGACAGCTCACTCTTAAGAGTAATTTTCTGGTACACAAATTTTGAGATAAAATTCTTAGAGTAATTGCCTTTTTTTCTATTCTAAAATGCAGTATCGGTTAGGAACGCTGAACTGGTGCCAGGGAAGTTAACAAGGTTTATGATTTGTCACTAGAACAGAAATAAAAACCACACCAGCTCTCACTGCAGCTCCCTTAGCAAAACGCCATCCGAACCCCAGCTGGTGCCCGTGTCCCACCCCCTGCTGTCGCCGGAGCAGCTCACAGCTCGCAGACGAAAATGTGTCGTCGCTTTCAAAATCCCTTGTCTGGCTTCACTTCACTTCTGCCCCAGGAATGGAAAATTCCCGAGGTTCTGTCGATAGCTATAGAACCGATCTCTGTCGACAATGTGTGTTTTCTAAACCTCACAACTGACGGCTGAAATTTAATATGAACGAGTACCCTGCGAATGAAGGAAATATTCTTATCACTGCGTCTTCCCGCCCCCCCCCCGCCCCCACTCCCCACAAGACATGCACGTCGCTAGGTAACACACCTGGCTGGTTCACAGGCGCCCGCTGGGTGACGTCAGGATGCTGCACCGCGATGCTTGAACCCCGCGCGCTAACGCTCCCCCTTTCTGTCCCCAGCAAGAACACCCGGACCTCCGATACCTTGAGCAAGCAACAGCAGACCCTGAGAATGCACATCGACATTCCCCGGGCCCAGCTCCTGATCGAGGAGAGAGACACAATGGAGACCATCGGTAAGGCGCGGCCTGGCTGCTACGGCCACGCCCTCCCGGCCCCCTGGGCACTCGCACGTGGGCAAGGGTAGACGCGGGAACGTCTCGGAGGCCACGTGAGCAACAATTTAGAAGGTGTAGGGGACTGTTAGTGAGGGGAACGGTGAGTCCCAGCGAATGTGGGGGAGAAGCAGCTTATACATGCACACCGTGGAGGTCGCCCGGGGCAGGGGTTCCCCAGCTCGGCCCCCCCTGGCCTGGGGCCTCTCCCAGAGAGACCGAGGGTGCCGCTCTGTGGAACGAGCCCCTGTGGTCAGCCAGAGCGAGAAGGGCCACGCGCCAGAGCGCGGTGGGGGAAACGCAGCCCGCGCGCCCCTCCACTCCTGCAAGGCCCGCGTGACAGGGAACACTTAAGCTCTGCCCACACCTGACAGACAGACGTCTCCGCACAGAGCCTCTCTTCTCCACCCCCTAGCACCCCATAGACACTCTGGAACATTCTTCCCGGTGCTTTGGGAATCGCCCAGGCCCCCTGTTCCACGATTGCAAAAGCGACACCCGGAAAGCTTCGGAGCCTTGTTTGCCCGGAGCCAGGCGTCCTGATGCTCTCTGGGCTCTTCCTGTCCCCGTTCCCCGTCCCACACTGCATGCCTAGACCGTTCTGTTTGTTCTAGAATCAGAGGCTTCACATTTCCATGCGGTAATGATCAGAAGAACAGCCCGCATTTACCGAGAGTTCTCCAAATGTCACGTCCCTGTGTGAGCATTTTAGGGGCATTATTTATTTTAGCCCTCCCCACCAGCACAGGAAAGCGATACCACTGAGTGACTGGGATGTAGACAGGTCACACACAGCTCGAGGGGGTCACATGGGAGGCTAGGAGCAGGCCCCCGCGGCCACCTGCCTCCGTATCTGCAGGCTGCTGTCCCAGCATCCCTCGCTGCGGAAGAATCCCCGAGCCGTTTCGTTTCCATGGGAACCGACTCTGAGGCAGGTCGCCAAGGCTGCCTCTTCTCAAACTTTGCTCTTTGTTTGTTCTGGAAAGTGTTTGCTGCCAGTCAGTCCCAGAGCAACCCTTTCCCGCGGCTTGGCTTGGCGAACACCCAGCTCCTGGCACTTACCTGGGCGCCTCCTGGCAGCGAGGCAGTGGGACACGGCCAGGTTGGCGGAGCATCTCCCCCGCCCTGCTGCACGATGCTCGCGTAGAAGAACAGAGACATCTTGATCCGACGGTTCACCAGTTCTGAGGCCGGGGCTTCCCTGGCTGGATGCAAGCTTGCTCCCGGAGGACCAGCCCTTAGAGAAGGCTGGTCAAGTCCAGTCTGGCTTCTGACCAGCCACCTTTTGTTAAATGCCACCCGTGCAGTATGAGGAGTCACTACGTGTCCTGAGGTGGTGTCAGCTCGCTCCCATCGGGACAAGGCACACGCTGTGTTCTCGATCATCTTCTCACTGGTGTCTCTGGAATCTCTCTTGTGAAGAGATTAGGCGCTAAAACTAAAATTCCCTTCGAAACACCAAAACATAGTTGCACTGTAGTTACAGTACTGCAGTCACACTGTGTAGTTAGAGTGCTTGCTAGGTGTTCCCCGCTGGCCCTGTCACGGATTCTGCCTGCGGCCGTTGAGATGGATGCCTGGGTGGGTCTTGGGGGCAGGCCACCGCCTCCCCGTTGGCGCCGGCCCCATCCAGGGAAAGAGCTGCTCGAGGTTCCTGTGCATCACGATGGCCTTTGGTCAGCGACACGTCGCATGCCTCGCAGGATCGTCTGTCACCACCAGGAGTCACTCACCTCCTGGCGATGCCTGACAGTCGGTCCATGGCACTTGCTAATCATTGGGGAAACAGAAGTGCGATGCTCTAAGCCGCCCTGGGCTCGGACTGCCGGGGCCCGGCGTGAGAGCGCCGTTGGTGTCTACCCGGAGTGAGCGGTCCACCCCACCCACTGGCGGGCGCCCGAAATTCCCCACGAAAAGTCTGTAGCTGGCCTCACAGACAGTCCGGTCGATCCCTGACTGTCATTCCTGGCCACCTGGTGGGAGCCACAGCACGTGGCTACCATTAATGAAAACAGGTGAGACACCGGTCCCCTGCCGCCGGGCCCAGCTGGGAGACGGTCGCAGAAATGCCACCTGTTTGTGGGGCGCACGAAGGCTGCAGGGCCAGCCCCCCACACGCAGCCCTTGCCCGGACACAGCCCCGGCCTCCACCGGGCCACATGCTGGGACACCGGCCGACACCCTGGCAGCCTGCCCTCCTCCCCTCCCCTGCCAGGAAATTTCATTCCAACTTCAAGAGGCTGGCCCTTCCTGCCAGAGCCTGAGTAATTGGATTTGGTGCGGTTCGTTCTGTTCAGAGCCTTTTTTGGGCACAGCGGTCGAGCTGTGTTGTTGATGACTTCTCCGGCACCGCTCTGTGTCAGGGCGCTGCAGGGGGGCCCCGCTGGCCGATGGGCTCGGGGAGCGGGGGGCGGGGGGGACGATACCGCCACGGGCTGCAGTGCCGGAGAACGCACGGAAAATCTAGACGGCCCAAGCACAGCCTCCCTGGCACTGGAACGGCTCTTAGGGGAGGGTGAATAATACCACAACGCAGTGATGAGAACCTCGTGACAGCGCCTCCGGGTCACCTGACCTCGCAACAGCGCCCCCGGGTCACCCGAACCCGGGCCGCTGCCCCTCGACCCTCCAGGAGCCTGCGCCAGTGGGGCCGGGAAGTGTGGCGAGTGAGGCGCTTTGAGAAGTCAATTAAGGGATGCTCTGGAGTAATTAGCGCTCAGGAGAGGCGGGCAGGAAAGGAACGCACCTCAGAACCTTTAAAATGGGGGGGCTCTATGAGCCCTTCTCTCGTCTTCCCCGCACCCCTCACCCCCAGACGCTTGCCGGCTTCAGGGGGAGAGCCGGCCAGGCAGGACCACCACCGCGACCCCTTCCCGTGCTCAGAGCTCGTTTCAGGTGGCTGCCCTGTCACTGCTGAGCTTGTGACACACACACACACGGATCCCAGACTCCCACACTGATGTCCCCTTGACGAAGGGACCAAGGCCCAGGCAGAGGAGTGACCCTCTCTGCGGTCAGGCTCTCTAATCCACGCCCAAAGCTAAGCCGGAAGGGCCACCTTCTGTCGCTAACGTTCTAGTCCAATCCCAACACAGCGCTGGAGTTTTTAGCAGTTTTCGTTGCTTTAGCTGGTGGTGTCACGGTCGCCAGCAAGGATGACACGGGCGCTTGGGAGAGGAAGGGGCCGGGGTGTCGCTTCCTGAGGGGTAACCACGTGGGCTCTGTGTGTCCCTGTCGCCCTGCAGACGATCGCTCCACGGTCCTGCTGACGGACGCCGACTTCGGGGAGGCCGCCAAGCAGAAGTCCCTGACGGTGACGCACACGGTGCACTACCAGTCGGTGTCACAGGCCACCGGGCCGCTGGTGGACGTCTCGGACGCGCGGCCGGGGACGAGTGAGTGGCCCGCCGCACTTGGGCGGCATGGGCGGCGGTGGTGCCGACGGGACAGCCCTGCTCTGTCCCTCACTGGAGCTTCGCTGTTCGATCTGAGCTGTTCTTAAGATCGTGTCGGTTGGAGCCAGTGACGTGGCATGAGTTTGCTGATGGTGAAAGTGCTAGACATCACAAGTCCAGTTCATTTCTGGACCTAGACCACACAGGGCAAGACGCAGGCGGCGAGCACCCCTGCGCACCTGCTCTGTGCCGGGCCCGGGGTGGGATGAGGGCGCCCTGTCCAGCGTCTCGGCCACAGCCCCGTGAGGTGCTGGCTCGTGCCGTTTAGACTCCGAAGCCCCCGCGTCCCAGCTGAGGACACCGAGTCCCGCTCGGTTAGGTACACAGCCCCAGGTTGTCCCCAGAACATGCTCCGAAAACAGGACTCCGGGGACCTGTGTGTCCTCGGCGCTGGTGCCTTTGTCGTGAGCACGCCATCTCATAAAAACAGAGCGCTGGCTAATCTGGGGCTTGTGTCTGGTTCCGTGAGTAATATTTGCATCTCTAATATATGGAAATTAATTTCTGTGTCGAAATTAAATCCCCTAATAGGTATCTAGGGCTTATTAATTAGATAGTCTTGTTCCTTCGTAATTAAAATGGTGCCTAAATCTCTTTAAAGGCTGAGAAATGGATACCCCAATTATTATCTGTTTTGGAAGCTTTGATGTCTGGCTTTTAGATCTCTAACTATCTTCGCAAAAATTTACTTTCTTCCAGTGTTATAATGAGAAAAATAATGTTAATTAGAAAAAGAACGTTAGCAGCTATGTTTCATAATTTCTCGCCTGGAAGGCACTCGCATGAGGTTCATGGAGCAAAATGGTCGGTTCCTAACTAACGTGGTAAAAAGCAGGAAAACAGTTCTGACAGTTACTGCGGTTCACGGGAAAACGCATATTCTAGAACACGCCCAAGAAGCCTCATTTCTCCTTCCTGCCGACCCCTCGCTGCTCCCTCCCTCGACGGCAGCGCGTCCTGAACACCGGTCGGACGTGAGAGAAACCGGGTCCAGGGCTCTGCATGGGAACGGACGTCCTGATGATAGTGACGCTGGTGGCCCAGAGCCTGCTCGCGGGGAAGCACCCTGTGCGCGAGACCTGTGTCATCTGTGTCACGCTCTTAGTGCAACAGGGCAGGGCCCCTCCAGCCCGCCGTGCTCACAGCACAGCAGTTCCGTCTGCCAGGTGCAAGGAACGTGCATTTCCGCTTCCCTGTCCGTTCATGCGGGCAGAGAAAGGCAACCAGTGGAGACGGGAGAGGAGGCCACAAATGCAGACACCGGGGCCCTCCACCTGCGTGATCAGCCCCGGAATGACGGGGACGTTGACTTGACGGCACTGAAAGCAACAGCAGAGACGAACCTGAGTCACAAGCAGAAACTGTGACTGGCAAGGAGTGAGGGGCAGATACTAGGAGGCACGCGGGAGAGGTGTGTCCGTGCCCCTCGTGGCCGTAGCGTTGTGAGCAGGTCAGGGAGCTTTAAGAGTTTGTTCATCTGGACACAAAACCATTTGCCAAAACGTCAACTTCGCGCATGGCCCAGTGTGCGGCGATGGGGACATGTCACAAGACGCAGAAGACACTCATCGTGTCCCTTCGGAGGAAGTTAGACCTCAGACAAGGAACAGACGCATTTTTCATTCATGACGCATGCCGGGGAGACCTAGAGCAGAATGACGCCGCGGTGAGGCAGCAGCGGGCAGGGACACTGGGGCACCCACGTCGGGCTGAGTCCTTGGGAAGTCCTCCCCTGGGGGAGGGGAGGAGCAGGCCTGGTCCGGATCTGGGTCGCGGCCAGGAGAGGCCTGCCGGGCGGGGGGACAGGAAGGAAACAGTGATGAGTGACAGGGGAGGCGGGGTGAGCCGGGGAAGCAGCTGGCCGGCCCCCCAGGGCCCCGCGGGCCAGCGTCGCCCATCGGCACGTCTCTCCGCGCGTGCTGGTGTTCGCCCGAGGATCGCGTCCCGGCGAAGCGATGGCGGCTTCTAGAACGACGCTTCCGCCATCTGTGATGAGCTTCACTAAGTAATGTTTACAAACACGAGGCAAATCCACTCAGACTTGTGCGCCAGTCTCCAGTTCTGAAGAATACATGTGTTCGCTCAGCATCTGCAGAACATTTTCTAGGAGTGAAAGACGCTTGGGGTGATTTTTTCATCAACTATTTTCCCAAATCTACATCGCGAGGGCGGGACCGAGAGCGTTCCGTCTTTCAGAGGAACGCCACAAGAGGGTCGCCACAGGAACCCAAGGCCCAGCGCTCTGGTTGCTGCTTGTTCCGCAGAGCTTGTCACCTCTGCCCACGTGTGACACCTGCGTCACCGCCGTCCCCTGGAGCAGGTTCTTCTCACTGCAACTAGGCGTATTTTCAGAAATGTATGTATAGTCTGTTTCCTCGACTACAAAGGACATTGTTGTTCTAGTTATGTTGTTGATGACAGTGTTGTCATTGTAGAGAGTCTTTGTTTTTAAGACGAGCATCTGAAATCTGTTGTTTGCAAGCAGACGACCGCGTGCTGGAAGTTAAGCTTCTCAGCGTTTTATCGGTTTGCCAGAGAGTCGTGCTGTTCGTCCCCTCCAGCCTGTGACAACACACGTCGTGGCTGTGTCACCACCCTTCCCCCCCCACCCCATCCGTCTGTGGGTGAGGAGACCCTGGAAAGCTGGGGCTCTGCTCACGCCCATACCCCCAGCTCCGGCCCTGGGTCCCGACACACGGCAGGCGCTCAGCACGTACGCCAAAAACATGTGAAGTCAGAAGTCTTAGACTTCACCTCTTTTTTTTTTGTCTTATTCACCCAGACGTCCTGCGTTCACTCATCGTTCATTCGTCCGTGCAGCGGGCATTTGCCCAGCGTCTGTCCCGCATCACGGGCGTTCTCGAGGCCTCGTTCGGTGATTTTTGACGGGTGTCTTGTCCTGTCAAGCCCTCTGAGTCGAGTGTCTAGCTGACCCGGTGAACCAACCCAACCTTCCCATCTACCAGGACACATTCCACCCCTTCCCGGGCGTGAGTCACTCAGGACTCACTGAGCCCCACCCCCTCCATCCTCCCCCCGCCCCCGCCACGTGCCTGTCGCTCTAAGCACGTGACCCTCAGCCACGCCTCACAAGGGCTCTGCGGGTGGGTGAGCTGTCCCCGCAGCCTCGGAGGGGACGGAGACGGGCACGTTCAGCGAGCTCACGGCCAGCGCCTAGTGGAACGGGTTGGGACTCAGCCGCCCAGCTCCGCAGTCCCCGCTCAAGCCGTCCACGCCACCTGAGAGTGGACACGGCGCTCCGTGCAGAGCATCCGGGGACCACATAGAGTTCACGCATGCGTTAGATAAGAAGAGTCCGCAACGTGGACGGAAGCTTCTTCATTGAGTCTGAAATAGACACAGTCCTGGACCCGGTGCTGCATAGGAATGCCTGGTGTGGGCGGGGAGCGTGCGGTGCACGACAAGCCCTCCACGGATGTTTGTTCGTTAAGCGATCGGAATGGCCAGGCGTCCGCCTTCAGCCCCTCTGAGGCGACAGGGAAATTCGTCGTGAAGAGCTGGGGCCTCAGCGTCCACAAGATCAGGAAACCAATAACAGGGAGCAAAAACATTACCGCCAGGATCTCAGTGCACGTGACCTGTTTCATAACCCTGTTATCCACGAAATCCTCTCTTATCCCAAATGCAGCATCATTAAAATCATTTGCTCCAACGGGCAGAAGCTTAATTCGGGTTCAGGCCCGATGCTGAAAGGCCAAGAAATATTTATATCACTTACCCTCTAATCGTTAGCTGTTTAGCAAGCATGATGCTTCAGCACTAAGCTGAATTTATGTGAGAACGTCGGGAGCCAAACGCAGTACTTTCTGTGCAGGGCAGGAAACTCCAGCATTTATCTGGTTAGTAGCTTAGCTAGTGAGATGCACAGAAGAGGCTACGGCCTGGAAGCCAAGCACGGTTTTTAATTCAGCTGCTATCTGGAGCTACCGTACAGAAGAGTTCAAGCACAGAACAGCTCCCAAAACCTGATTGTTTAAAAAAAAAGTGTGTCAACGACCCAAGTAGTCTACATACTGAGGCAATTTTGCCCAGAGCAGAACGGAACTGCCGTCCGCCCGTGGATCTAGGAAAGTAATATCATGACCCATATTTCCAGCGTTATCAGGCCACTGATAAGACTGCCCTCACCTAGAAAGAAGAAAGATAATGAACCAAATTAACTCGGGAAGAGCTCTGACTTTGCGTAGAAGCTGACACGCGCATCTTGAAAATGGAACTTTCCACGTGGGGCGAGATCTCGTTGAGAAAGGGGCCCGTGGAGTGCAGCTCTCTGCCCCACCCTTGGTGTGCAGACAGGAAGAAACGCAGGTGAGGGATTGGGGGGGGGGTGGAGGAAATTGTGCCCTTGAAATGGCACTGTTAAGCTGACCCCCCTCCACACGCACACACCCACACACACACAGAGACACCCATACCAGAAATAAACCTGACCTACAGCTGTAGTTGCAAGAAACTTGGAGAAGAATCAAAATGAGAACCCTCCGAATTTATGTAAGGGCCTGGGTAATTTTCTGGAAAAGATTCATTAGCATTTAAATAACAAGCTGCACTTATTTAAGCTCCACTTATCAAGTCAATAGTGCCTGGAAGACATCTCGCCTCCTACCGGGAGAATGTTTTCCTGCCTCTCTGCCTCTCTGCGAGCCTCTCTCCCAGCGTTTCGGTGGAGAAACACAATTATCATTCATACCTTGCTGTCCAGAGAGCCGGGCAGTGCTGGCATAGCTCATTTACATTCTAATCAAGGCAGAAAAAAAAAAAGAAAGAAAGAAAGAAAGAAAGAAAATGTTCCGATAAGTCCTCTGCAGAATTTTGCAAGTAAGGGATGAAATGTGTCTTAAAATCAATGCCCCGGAGAAAATGCAGCAAGATGGAGCATTTTGATGACCCAGGAAATCTTAAAATCTATCGATCGAGCTGCCGTCTTAATGCTTCTTTCCAGCATGGTGGAATGATGGATTAGGCTCACAGTCCAATGACTTGCCAAGCAGAAAATCCTCCGTTTAGAAAGAAAAGTCATCTCGCCACTTTCTGCCTCCCCTGACCCGTCAAGGAATTGTTAATGAGCTGGGGTCGTGTGGACACCATATTAGACGCTTCAGCGTCCAGGCTGAGGACACGTGGTGGACGGATGGGCACCCTGGGAGCCGAAAGGTGAACTCCTGGCCTCCATTCTTATCACGTAATAGCAGTGTCCCTTCTCCTCCCTGAGCTTGCGCTGCCTCATCCGTGCAGTGCTCCTGGCTCTCTGTGCTGGTCCAGGGACCAGTGTGTGCCAGGCTCCCGGGAACGTGGACGAGTCCGTGTGATGTCGCCGCAGGCGGCCCTCTGCCTCTGTCCTTTCGACACCACCCCCGTGGCGGTGAGCCGCAGGCACAGACCCCCGCGTCCTTTGGAGAGATGGCTGCATAGACGCCCTCTTGGAGAGGCAGAGGATTCAGAGGGGACCAGGCCCGTGCAGGATCTCCCGCGGCCCTCAGGCCAGAGCCCCAGAAAAGCTACGGCGGGCGACGGAGCGCCGGGGAGGCAGTGCTCATCCCGTGTCCCGTGCTGAGCCGAGGTCCCCTGGCTGTGGACCACCCAGTGCCCGGTGGTCGCTGCCACTGGAGCGTCCGTGCTGCTCGGCTCCCCCAAGCCCTGCGCTGAGCCCTCGGTGCACCTCGCCGACTCGCTGCCTTTGGTTCCGGTTCTGGAGAAAGTGAAGCCATCGGCAGTGGGTGACACAGGCGTAAATCTCCGTGCTGGACGAGGCAGGCATGGGGGGGCCAGACGCCCCTGAACCGTTTCTTCTCCTCGCTGACTAGCCAGGTCTTGTCCAAGTTCAGGCACTTCCGTCAGAGAGAGAAGCCGCCCTGCGCAAAGGGATGGAGGAGAGTGAGGACGCAAAGGCCTCGTCCCTCTCTGCGGGGAGCTTGGAGCTGCGTGAAGGACAGAGCAGCCCGCTCGGGGCCCCGGGGTGGCACGAGGAAGCAGAACCGTGACCGGCCACGCTGGTCCCGCACGCTGCTGCGTCAGCCGCCCACAGACCCGCACGCGGCCTGGAACAGGACGCTGGGGCCGCACGGGCTAGAGGCCACAGTCGGGGTGCAATGGGGCCACGCCCCCCCTGCAACCTGTAGGGGAGGGAGCTTCCGCCCACCCCCCACTTTCTGGGAGTGGCAGGCGGTCTCGGTCCTCCGACATTCCTCGGCTTACAGCTCTGTCATCCCGTGGCCGCCTCCCCTCCTGCGTCGTCTCTTATAGGACGGCGGGCGGGCTGGACTTGGCCGCCTCCTCCAGGACGACCTCATTTTAACTCGTTACCATGATCCTGTTTCCAAGTAAGACCCCATCCGGAGCTGCAGGGGTCTGAGGAGGACGTACCTTTCGGGGAGACACAGTTCACCCCGTGGCAGCACCCCAGGGCAGGATAGCCGCTGCGAGGAAGCGCGTTGGAGTGTTGCTGGCTATGCTCCCCGCGTGGCGAAGGTGGTGGTCCCAGGAAGTGTAAGTGGAGTGTCGGGTCGCGAACCCCAAGAGCTGCGAGCGAGGCTCAGATTCACGGCTCCTGAGTCCTGTTCTAACGCTCGCTCCCCTGAGGGCTCTGTGTACATGCTTGAGTCTCACATGAATGTGTCAGACCAGACAGGAAGGAAACGAGCACCTGGGGGGAGAGAGTCAGGGAGGGCTTCCTGGAGGCACGCGCCCTGCAGGATGGGTCGTCACCTTGACGGCTTCAACCCGCCACGCTCCTCGGGAGTAAGACAGACCTTGTCCTTGGCTCTTCCCAGACCCCACCACCAGGAGGAACGCGAAGGCCGGGCCCACGGCGAGAAACCGGTACGCCAGCCAGTGGACCCTCAACAGACCCCACCCCACCATTTCAGCACACACCCTCACCACAGACTGGCGGCTGCCGACGCCCAGGGCCGCGGGGTCCATGGACAAGGAGAGCGACAGCTACAGCGTCAGCCCCTCGCAAGACACAGGTAGGGCCTGACACGGGTAGGGCCTGCTCGCCCCCTCGTCAGCCCCGGGGATGGTCTGACAGGTGCCAGCACAGATGTGCAGCGCTGGTGACAGCGAGCGCCCAGTGAGTGTTGCAAAACAGAACCAAAAGGCATCTGTTTTGCAGGTTTCCCGAATCTCAGCCTCACGCTGCGCGCGCTCTCATTCCCTCCCTACCGAGAGAAACAGACATTTTTACATTTCCACCCACACAATTGCGACAATTTCTGGTTATGCTCTGAGGGCATCTGACCCACTGCCGTCTCCAGGATTAAGACGCTGCACTTGAAGCTGCCTGACAAGGTCAGAGCCCCCGCTGTAGGGAGCATAGGCCAATACGCGTGGTGACCACACAGGGGTTGACGACAAGGTAAGTCACCTAGTCGGTGCCGTCAACCAGCGAGATTTCACCCCGAGAGGCGACAGGGCCTAAGAATAGAGCTGGCTCGCCTCCCCCCTCGTGTTAAACTCTGAAAAGAAATTATATCTACGCCTAATCGCTGGAGGGAATTTTAATACTCATTTTCTTTTGTTCTGGATGATATACTTCAAAAATAGTATCACCGTGTACATTTATTTTTATGTCTGTTATTTCTCTTAGAAGAGTCTCAGAGTTCCACAGAGGTGACTTCAAAACTTTGAAACTAGTGAGCTTAAACTGTGGAGGTTCTTCTGACCAAGATGCACTTCTTTCTGTCCTGGTGGTTTTCTAGTCCCCACAAAGGTGGCGGACACAAAGAATGAGTCTCAGGGGTCAGAGGCCGTTCTGCCCCGTGGCCAGTTTCTGCACAGAGCTGTAACTCCTTCTCTAAGTCCCCTCACGTCTCCCTGGGCTAGAGGGGCTGAGCTGCAGAGCGGCAGAGCTGCAGAGCTCAGGCAGGCCCTGCCAATCAAAGGATCAGAGCCACAGAGGGCTTTGCAAGTCCCAGCAGGGAGGGGGCACTGCGGGTCCTCTACACGGCCTTCCCAGTTATTTTAACGAAAAGCAGAGGTTTTATTGTTAATGATTCGTTTAAGTATACAGTACGTTGGTTAGACATTTATGTAGCTTATATAACGACCCCCCTGGTTGCTCTCTCTCTCCTGTGGCTCTCCACCTAGCCATTACATTGCTGCTAATTTTTTTAAGGCAGGCTCATTACCGATTTATGGCAATGTCCCTGGCTGGTGGCATCTGAATACAAGGATTCAGTGGAAATGGAGTTCCCTGAGTCCACATCGCTGAGGCTTACGAAGCCGGCTCAAGGTGACAAAGACCTAGGGCTCCCGCCGGGCCTCAAGGTGGCCTGGGGGCCATAGCCACAGCCAGAGAGGGCCAGTAGGCCGTGCACACCTCAGTGACCGTCCCCCGTCCCGTGTGCTCTGTCTCACGGCCCAGATCGCGCACGGAGCAGCATGGTCTCCACAGAAAGTGCCTCTTCCACCTACGAAGAACTGGCCAGGGCCTATGAGCACGCCAAGATGGAGGAGCAGCTGAGGCACGCCAAGTTCACCATCACCGAGTGCTTCATCTCAGACACCTCGTCCGAGCAGTTGACGGCAGGGACAAACGAGTACACAGACAGCCTGACCTCCAGCACCCCCTCAGAGTCGGGGATCTGCAGGTTCACCGCGTCTCCCCCCAAACCTCAGGATGGAGGGCGAGTGATGAACATGGCGGTTCCAAAGGCGCATCGGCCAGGTGAGGGAGGCCGCGCACCCCGTTGCCCAGGGAAGCCCGCCTTTCCGAGCCTCGCATGTCCCCTCCCGCCCCGAGGGCCCTCCTTGGCACGTGCCCGGGGCGTTACACGTGGGGGCTACTGCGTAGCGAGCCACCACCCCAAAGCTCCCGGCCTAACGGCCACCGTCACGTGTCTGTGAATCTGAATTTGGTCGTGCCATCGTGGGGACAGCCCATCTCTGTCCGGAGTGTCCGATGGGCAGGCTCAGCCATGGCTGGAGGAGCCACCTCGAGAGAGAGTTGGTGCTGGCTGGGTCCTGCCTGGGTAGGCCCCTCTGTGAGGTGGCGTGGGCGTCCCCACATCCGGGGGACTCTGCTCTAAGGGCCAGTGTCCCAAGAGACAGACCGGGGAAATAGCCGGTTTCCTAAGGCTGGGCCGGGGGACTGACACTTCGCTTCTGCCACACTTGTGGTTGACGCCGTCGCCGAGCCCACGGCGCCCAGAGTCTAGAGAGGGAGACCCCACCGCTGGGCGAGAGGCGTGTCAAAGACGGGGGCTGTGGCGAGCCGTCTCGCGGTGCATCAGCGTGGGGCTTGGGTTACTGAGTTACCCAGCGGACAGGGACTGGCTCATGTCTCATCCGCTGTAGTTTGGTCTCTGCCTGGAGCGTGACAGTGGTCTAGGCGTGTGGGCGGGGCTGTGTGTGGGCGGGGCTGCGTAAGGCCTGCAGACTCCGGCAGGTCATGGAAGTGAGGGAAGAGAATTGGACGGGGGTCAAATACGATGAGGATGTGGACAGTTCCAGAGTTCAGTGACGGCCTGGAGCAGAATAACCCTGGCGAGCTCCCACCAAGTGCTCCCCAGTGGAAACGGGGCAGTGTGAGCCAGATGCTCAGGAGGGTTCAGGAACCCTGTTTCATAGGACACTCACAGGTTTTAAGTGTTGCTAAGATACTTGCAAACCATTGTATGGGGCAAAACACATCCGTAACCGGAAGCCAAACCATGGCAGCCAGTGCAGTTATTCTCTGAAAAATCACTGTTTTTGCCCTGAAATAGCTGCCTGTAGACTTTCCTTCATAGACTGACCTGTTCCTTCTCGTCGAATCCAGTTTTATTTCTCTTTTTCTCATTTTCTGAACTGGTTCTATTTCAAAAATGTATGTTCACTTTTAAATTACTGTGAGTCCCTTGGGCTTTATGGCATAAGGCCCAGCTGAAATGAGCCTTATAAATGCATAAAAATATATAAAATGGGAATTGTCTCCACAGCAGCTAATCTTGCAGAGCCAAGACCCGTGCCAGCAGACAATAAAGAATGCTGGCTTCATTTATTTTTATTCTGCTACCTCCTCAAGGAGATGACAAAATGTTATTTATGGGTGTTTTTATTTCTAGTATCCTTTTGTTGTTGGCATTTCCATGCAAGGCAAGTGCAGGCAAACGCAGGACAAATGTTGCAGCTTCCTGCGTCTGTGCAGCCTGAGGGCGAGGGGGAAGACGGGAGAGGAGAGCGCGAGCCTGTGGGCATAGCTTGCCTTGGCAGGCCTCGGTGCGATCCGCGCAGGTGCTGCGTCTGCGGTGGCACGTCCAGGGGGACGTGCGTGGAAGCCAGCACTGCAGCCCCAGCCTCGGATAAAAGAGAGAAGCTGTTATTACAAGGTCAACTGACAAGGAGACAGCTCTGGCTCCCAAAGGCAGGGTTCCCGCAGGATGGAGGGGGCTTCAGCACCTGGCCTTCCTGGACAGCGTCGGGGAGCTTCCGGTGTTCGGCTTCTGGCTTCCGGTGTCCAGTTTCTGGCGTCCGGCTTCCAGCCATGGCCCGGCCCTTTGGTTCCGCTGGGGGTAGGGAGCAGTTAAGGGATCATAACCGTTTCTCATGAGTCGCATATCCAAGGTTTAAACTCCGGTTCTGGCCTGGACCGGGTCGAGCGGGTACCTGCGTGTGGGTCTGTGTGAGGCAGACGAACACGCGTGGTACAGCGGTCCGCATCTGTGTGTGTCGTTGCCTTGGTGACCGCTTGGTGTCAGACCCCCAGAGACTCCAGTGGTGGCCTCCAGGCATGCCGCCGGCTCCCTCCGCTCCATTCTTTGTCTGTCTGTTGTCCTCGAATGGCCACGGACGCCCTGGAAAGCACCTGCCTCCTTTGCGTGTCACCCAGTTCGGTACCTTTTGCTTCCACCCGAGGTACGTGGCCTCCTTTCTCCTTCCTAAAGTGAGCTCCTGGGTCCACGACCGTCCCGTCTGTGCAGGCCTTAAGTCAAGCACAGCCTCGAGTTGCCTTCCGATGGCTTGATCATGTCGTAGGATTAATGTTGAAAAAACATTGGGACTTCTCACGACATTGTTGCCCCGTTAGAGCAGAGCAGTGGAAGGATGACAGCTCAGTAAGGCACGGGCATCTTCACACACTGCTAGACGATAGCGATGCTGTCACCTCAGGTATGATTGTGTTAAGTCGCTGGGTGTCCTGATGGCCACAAACTCTGTCTTGTCCACAATGACTGTATCGTCTGTGAACATTTGAGATGCTTTCTAGAAGAAAATATTTCCTCTTTCAAGAAGCCTTTTTTGTATGGTAATACAACTGAATTCAAACTGGGCACGAAACCCAAGATGACGATTTATTATTCTGCTGACTGGAGGCCGTGTCAACATCAGCAGTTCCCTGGCTGTGCGCTGTGCCCCGCTGTGGTCGTGGGTGGTATCAGTCAGTGCGTGACTCTGAGTAGTCACCGAAATCTCTAGAGACCTTCTCGCCTTAAGTTCCTCTTTCTTGATGATTTTTTTTTTTTGCCCCCATAACAATCCCAGGCTTTTAAATGCTCTGCAAATCAAGATCACATTCAATGAACTCGGCCAAACTGTGGCTGCAGGAAGATAGAAAACACGTCTTATATTTCTCTCCCAGTGTCTAGCAGAGAGCTGGCAGCAGGACAGCTGTTCGAAAAACATTGTTAAATGATTTAGTGGAATTGAACACATACTCCTGACACGATGTCTGGCATAGACCATAGGTGCTTAGTTGTGACGACTTCATGACTGTCCTACTGGTTAGAAAGTCACCATTGTTCAAAGTCACTAGTAAATACCAGAGGACGTTGAAGTGAGTCCAGCTTTAAGCAAGGTGCTTTGTTTCCTGTTCCAGCTCTTAGCGACTCAAAAGGAAACCTCTTTTTCAGATAAAAGGAAGCTCCTCGTGGAATGTGGACGGCTCACACGTGAGGCAGGCTTCAGAACCAACTTTAGATTGTTAATAATATCTGAATTTTGGGTTTGCTGCATGTTTAGGACTTGAATATTTTAAATAAAATGGCATGCATGTAATTATTTTGTCCTTTTCGATAAGGGATGGGTTTTTTCCATCTTTAAAAGCATAAAACACAGCAAGAAAACAAACTGCTCCTCGGAGGCGTGGCTGGAAAGCTTACCTGCCGTGGTCAGGTGGCCCCAGGCACAGCGATCGCAGGATCTGGTCTTGGTGTCAGGTGCGTCTTGAGCCAGTTTCCAGCGTTCTCGGATGACTGCTGCTTCTTAATTCATGATGTCTGCCCGGTGCAGTCAAGAGATGCCATCGCACAAAGCCAGTCAGTGTTAAGCTTCCAGTGTGCAACCTAATACAGCCTGAGCTGCTCACAGCAGAGGGCGCGCGGGCCCTTCGGGGCTCAGCTGGCACCCCGGTGCCCCTGTCCTTAGGTGTGTGTGTTTCAGCCCTTCCGCGAGGAAAGCAGCTGACCCTTTTCCAGCCGTAAATGGCCTCTGTTGACAGCCAGTCGGTTCTCTGAATAAGCAGTGACAGGAAGCAGTTCTGGGATTTCAATCTGAGGGTGCGCCCATGCCATCCGCCGGCTCTCCCGGGTGCGTGTGTGTCACTGAAGAGAAGGACATGGAGAGTGAGGGGGGGCCCTGACCCAGGGGATGCGTGACCTCCGCTCGGGCGGTCTGTTCCCCAGATTCCAGATCTCTGTCCTCAGCACCCCAGACTGACACTTCCTCTGCCTGCAGTGGCCTCACATCCAGGCTGACTCAGCTCTGCTGGGGGAGACTCAGATGCACGGGGTTGTCGTGGCGGGGGAGGGGGGCTGCCAGCCTCATGGCTGAGCACGCCAAGCCCCCAACCAGGGCTCCTCCTCAGCGGCCCCCAGCGTGCGGGGCCCCGTGGGAGCTGTGTGAACCTCAGAGGCCCCGCTGGCCAGTTCCGAGCTTCCCTAAACATCGGCACAGACTTTCCAATCCTGCTTTTTGTTCAAAACCACTTTTTAGTTCAGAAGAATCGCGAGCAGCCACAAACTCGCAGCCCCGCTTCATACATCAGTGTAAATTCCAAAGTTCACTGGCGAGGGGGAGGGTGGGCGTACCGACAGGCTCTGAAAAATGCATGAGGCCTCTGAAGTGCCAGCCGCGGACGGGAGCCGCCTCCATGCCGCTGATGCCCATCTCGCATTATTTATTTAGGGATTTTCCTGGTTGCCGTTTGAGAGCGAAGATTCATTTACCGAGCGAGGCTGGTTTACAGGTTCTCGTTACCATGCTGCGCCATTAATATTCAACTAAGACAGCGTTAGATCTCGGCCGCCTCTGGGACAGGCGGGCTCCACGCCACCCCCACCCCCACCCCCCAGTAACTAGTCTTCGATGCTGCAGTGTCGCTGCAGATCTGCCCTGTGCGGTTTTGACTGGAATGGCCAAAGCTCGGGTCAGCGTTCCGTGCTGCTTGCGTTTGCATTCCTGTCCAGCTCCATCCCGGCACAGGTAGCAAACCGTGTTAGAAGTAGATGGACGTTCCTTTCCCCGTGGCCTCGGTGGAGATGGACACTCACGCACGGAGTCACGGACGGACGAAGAGCAGGGTCCGAGGGGGAGACGGCGTGGAATTTATTTTAGAGTCCCAGAAACACGTTCGTCTGTCCCAGACTTGTCCCCGAGTTCCTCGCACAGGTGTGCTTCACCGGTGTTCTCAGGTGAGGCAGTGCAAGCACACGAAGGAATCTTTGAGACCTCAAGGTACCTACCCTCAGAAATCACCGTGCCCCCTTCACCTGACTAAAACGCAGACTATTTAGCGGTGGAGGCAGGATGGGGGCGCAGAGCTCAGAACTCTGCAGCTCGTGCTGACTCCCTCGCTCCAAGCTCCCGCCCAGCAGGCCAAGTGGGAGAAGGGCCTTCTGGTCACCGCGCCATGGGACCCGCCCCTGGCTTTGTCCCGTGAAGAGCTGAGGCCATGACGCCTTGTGGACCAGTTTGGGCTGAGGAGTACGAGTCCTTCTTCTGATTGAAGTTCATGTGTTTTGAGTAAAATTAGAAGGAAATAAGTACTCACTTGAAATTACGGCCACCGAAACTGGAGTTTCTCACCGGCTGGCTTGTTCTCCGTGGGGGGGCTGTCCCGTGCCTCAGAGGACACCTGCAGCATCCCTGGCCCGTGTCACTAGCAGCCAACCCCCTCAGCTGTGACAACCCAGAATGTCTTCACACACAGCCACGTGTCCCCTGCGGACGAGGCACCCTCGGCCGAGAGCCACTGATCCAGGCCTGGGACTCCTTACCTGACATGCGCGTGGCGAGCGCAGGCCCGGGTCCGAGGGTGGGCTCTGGGCATGCGCAGCCGTTAGGGCATTCTGCATCCGTGCATCCTTGTTCCGTTTCGGCACCGATGGCGCCGTGTTTCTTCCAAAGCTAGAACACGTTCGGACTTCTGAGTGTGCGTCTGACTCTACTGAGAAGCTTCATGAAGCTTCTCTCTTTCCTGGTAGGATGGGGAGTCCCCTGGTTTGGGGCTAACGCGAGGTGGATTTACCCGCCAGCTCTGCTGCCGTCGGGCCTGCCGTGGCCCGAAGGCCGGTCGGTGGGGGATGGCAGGCCGGGGCCCGCACCTGCGGCTGGACTAGGGGTTGCCGTGGCACCGGTGGGCGAAGCGATCGGGGCAGAGGGAGAAGTCGCTGCCGGCTTGTTCTGTCAGGACACGGGGAGATATCAGTGGCACCAGGTCCCCAGGGGGCGGTGACAGAGGATGAGAAATGGAGCATGCGCCACATGCAAGGCACAAGGTTGAAACAGTGGCTGAGCGCCCCTCGTTCCTCCAGGCGCGGGTCTCGGCAGTGCGCGGACCGCAGCCGCAGGGGCAAGGGGTGCCGCTTGTGGCACTGGGGGGCGCTGCAGGCTGGCGAGGCAGAGTGGAGAAGGCCCAGGGAGGGTGGCCGCCACTGTCCGGCAAGGGGCAGGGGGCCCTCCCGTCATCAGTGTGTGTGTCACGGTGCCACCGCCCGGGGCCCTGTCCAGCCACTCATCGCCACACTCTGGGTCCAGTCCGCGGGCGACCTTTGCATCGCCCCCCCTGCGCGTGCGTGGCGCCCGGCGCCTCGTGTTCACCTCTCCCTGGTTCTCCGTCTCTAGGTTCTTCCCTCTGCTTCCATGTGTGCATGTGCGTGTGTGTGTGTGTGAGTGCATGTGTATGCACGTGTGCGCTGTGTGGGCATGTGTGTGTGCATGTGTGTGCATGTGTGTGCATGTGTGAGTGCATGTGTGAGTGCATGTGTGTGCACGTGTGCGCTGTGTGGGCATGTGTGTGTGCATGTGTGTGCATGTGTGTGCATGTGTATGCATGTGTGAGTGCATGTGTGTGCATGTGTGTGCACGTGTGCACTGGGTGTGCATGTGTATGTGCATGTGTGAGTGCATGTGTGTATGTGCACATGTGCACATGTGTGCTGTGTGTGCATGTGTGCACACATGTGTGTGTTTATGTGCATGTGCATGTGTGTTGTGTGTGTGAGTTCATGGGTGTGTGTGCATGTGTGTCCATGTGTGTGCATGCATGTGTGTTATGCATGTGCTGTGTGCACGTGTGTGTGTTTCCATCTCTCTGATCCTACTTCTCTATCTCCTCTGTCTCTTTCCCCACACCTGTCTTTCTCTCTCCAGTTTTCTGTATCTCTCTCTCCCCATCTCTCTCTCCCCCTCTCCGCACTCACCCCTGCCCCGCCCCATCCCCCCAGCCCTGCCTGACCCCAGCCTGGTCCAGCGTCTCAGCCCCTAAACTCCAGTTTCTGAGCCTCTGTCACCCTTCGCCCTCACTCGGCGCCCCCGACACAAGGAAAGCCATCCTCCTCAGGGGCCGAGCCCAGGGCGGAGCATGGGCCGACGGCTCAGGCTGCGCGATGCTCGCCCGAATGCTGGGAAGTCAGAACCCAGAGGCCGGGGCGGGACTCCTCGGCGGCCCTCGCGGTGTTTGCATTGCTGCGGGGTTTGGGGAGGCGGCTGACCAGGTGTGGCTGACCAGGGAGGTGCTGGGACAGCTGGCAGCTAGGCAGGCAGGGCGCGAGGGGCACGTGGCAGGGAGCACTGGGTACCGGACGCCATCCCTCCGGCTTGCGGAGTGTGCCCAGGTCCTGCTGCCCACCGCCGCGCCCCACTCACGTCCCGACGTCACCTCGGTGAGTCGCACTCCCCTCCGATTTTCCCTCTCCCCCCGTCTCTGTGTGTCTCTCTCTCTCACACACACAGATATTCACATACACACATAGAAACACACAGACACACACACACAAATATTCACACACACGCAGATATTCACACACACGCCCACACATAGAAACACACAGACGCACACACACAAATATTCACACACACGCGCACACACACGCAGATATTCACACACACACACGCAGATATTCACACACGTGCACACACGCAGGCACACATGTGTGCACAGAGGCACCGTCCTGGCTGGCTGCACCCGTCACTGGGCTGCACTCCGCTCGGCCCTGCCCGCCCTCCTGTGTGAACTCTCCATTCTACTCCTCCTCTGGGCCTTTTGTTGCACGGTGGACGTCTCTGCACAGAGATGGACGTCCCATCACAGAGATGGACGTCTCAGCACTGAGGGAGTGAGGGAGAAAGGGAAGGAGAGGGCAGGGTGAGGGTGACGGGGAGAGGAGAGACAGACGCGTAAGTCCTCGCTGGAAACAGACGCGCGCTCCACCATAATGGATCTCACTGGAGTCGGCGCTGGGGCCAGGCTCAGCGCCACCGTGTGCCCGTGACAAGGGGCGTGTGCAGCTAACAGGTGACCTGGAGTTCAGAGCAAGAGACCTCGGACTCCCGGTCACCGCTCCCTCCGGACACCTGGAAGGGCTCGGGAGGGTCCCGGCTGGTGAGCTGGGGGCGCGGTGCCCCATGGAGCCGGCAGAGGGTGGAGGGCTGGGGACAGAGGGGCCTCCGCGCCCTCCTGGAGGAGACTCCAGGACGGCCCCTGCCCGCCTGGCCCCGGGAGGCGGCAGGCCTCCGCGTCCCGGGGAGGAGTGACTCCGGCTTGGCCTCGGAAGAGGAGGAAGCTTAGGTGACAGCTTAGCCCACGACGCGGCTCCTCCGAGCTCAGAGAACAGAGCAGGCTGGCGACCTCGCCGACCGCCCCACGCTGCCTGCCGTCATTGGCCGTCAGAGACAAATCTGGTTCTCAGTGGAAGCCGCGACTGTCCCCCGAACAGTAGACTTGCTCAGAGACGCTCGCGTGAAGTCTCCAGCTCTACCCAGCCATGGACAGAGGGCACTGGTGCTCGTGCCCTGTGGCCGCTGTCACAAAGCAGCACAGCCCCGACGATTTAAAACAATGCGAACTCACCCTCTCAGATCTGGGGGCCAGAGCATGAAGTCAGGGTGTCAGCAGGGCTGTGCCCCCCGCCCCCCGCCTGCCCCTTCTAGCTTCCGGTGGCTGCACCCCTGCGGCCTCCGCCCCATCTTCACGTGGCTTTCCCCCCACCGCCCCGTGTCCCCCATCGCTCCGCCTGTCTCCCACAGAGACGCACGTCTGTGGACGTAGGTCCCGCCTTAAATCCAGATAGATGACCTCCCCTCCGAGTCTTCAGTCACACCTGCAGAGACTCTTTCTCCAGACGCGGCCACATTCGCTCTGGCACGTGTGGGCCTGTCTCCGGCATGGACACCGACCAACCCACTCGAGACAGAGACCAGGGCACAGCAGCGCTCCCAACCCCCCCACCCAGCAGGTGTCCAGCCCCGGCTCCGCCCCCGTCTGGCAGTGCGTTCTCCCGCGCGTTATCCAGCCAGGTCCTCGCCATCACCCCAGCTGGTGTACTCCGCCCTCGGTCCGATTTCAACATTGAGGACCCCGAGCCCAGGTTGACCCCACTCAGCGTCGCTGCGGGCAAAGTCACGCAGCCCTCGCCTCGTCCCTCCTTCCGACCTCTCCCCGCCATCGCCGTTAGGGCCGCTGTCCCGTTTCCCCTGCGGGAGCAGCCGGCGCAGAGCAGGGGACCTAAGAGAAGCAGGCGCGCCCGCGTCCAGTTGTCGCCGCGGTTCTGCGTTTCACTCCTCTCTCTTCCTGGGGCAGCCAGTGCGGGGTCCGTCTCCGTATCCATCTCCGTATCCGTGAGCGTCTGAAGAACGTGCAAGGCGGGGGGACGGCGAGAGAACCCCGGTCCCCGCGCGGTCCTTGGCCCGGCTCGTGGGGCGGGATTTTAACGGACACAGAGTGCCTCTGATAAACGGAGCTCGCCGCCACCGCTGGTCGATGGCAGCCGTGCCGGGCTGTCCGCTGGGCGGTGCCTCAGCCCCCCACTTTGCTCAGGGCCCAGGGCCCCACGGGGCTGGCCGAGGAAGGCACGGCTGACAACAAGGGAAGCAGAAGAAATGAGGACCGTGAGTTGCTGTAGATTCAGGAAGTGGAGAGATGAGCTAGGCCTTAGATCTGTTACTGAGACAGAAATGCGGCCTCGATCTCCCGCTGGGTGTCCGCCAACCACCAGGAGCTCGGCAAGGCTGAAAGCGAACCCAGTACCTCTTCCCACCAAAATGCCACCCTTCTTTCAGACATCTTTTCACAGCGAACGGCCCCCCGCTCCCGGTCCACCCGGTGCCCTGAACGTGACTCCTGGGAGGGCCTGACCCTTGGCCCCTCCCCTCTCCCCCACTCCCGTCACTGTCGCCTGCCATCGGTTCTGCAGCCTTCACAGCACCTCATTTCTTTCCACCTCCCTTGCTGCGCTTTGGGCTCTGGCCGTCATCGTGGCCCCTCACCTGCCCATCCCCCTACCTGGGCCGCGTGGCCCCAGCCCACCCTCTGCTCAGAGCTGCTCAGCGGCTCTGCCACAGGGGAGCCAGGAGGATGAGCTCGCCCCGCCCCGGGATCTGGGAGGGGCCCCTGTGCTCATCCGGGGTGGGGGGGGCAGCACAGACGCCCCTGTCGCGTGCACCTGGACGGGAGGCAGGTGGGAGACGCTGGGCTGCAGAGTGAGCGCCGTCTGTCCCAGAAACGCCAGAGGGTCCAGCGCAGGCCTGGGGACCGCTGGCCTTGTTGCGCGCCCCTCCCCCGGGCCCCGCCGTGCTCACGCCGCAGGGGCCCGCGAGCGGCGTCAGAGCCTGGAACCATGTGGTCAGGTGGGATGGGCCGGACGGGGAGATGTTGTTCGAGTTGGATTAACCTGGACAGGAAGGTGTCCCTGGGGCTCTGTGGTCTCAAGCAGTAACGCCTGGCAGGATGGGGGCGATTATAAACGAGACCGGGCAGACGAGGGGGGGAAGCAGCGTTGGCAGAGGAGCCGGCCTTCGTGGACCAGGCTGGTGGGCGGGGCGTTTAAAATTCAGAGTGGACGTTCACGTGGAAGTGTCCGGCAGCGCGTCTGAAATTCCAGTCCAGGGCCCGGGAGAGGACACGGTGGGAAGGACGGACGTGAGGGCCATTCGTGACCAGGTGACGCCAGCTCGGGGCCCGCGGGCGGGGGAGGGGGCTGAGCAGGGCCGCCGGGGGAGCCCTGTGTTGGGGGGAGGCGCGGGGACCAGGGTCCAGGGAAGGACAGAGGCCAGGGGAGGGGGGAGGGGAGCAAAGTGCCGTGGGAGCAAGCATTCTGGAGCGAAGTGACCAACAGCATCAGGGGTCGCTGAGGGGACCACTGGGATGAGAACCAAGAAGGTCCCTTCCATAGGATGTGGTGGACAGAGGTCGTAAGTGACGTTCAGGGGTTGATGGTGGTGGCAGCGGTGCCAGTTCAGGTTTTCCAAAAAGCAGACACAAGGATGGATGGGGTTGGGGGAAGTTCTCGGGGAACAGAAACGGGGGGCAGGGGCAGGGGCAGCCAGAGAGCGTCCTCCGACCACCACGCAGGTGTGACACCTGCCAGAGGAGGACGGGGAGGAAGGTCGGGCAGGAAGCGCCTCGGACTGCCATGCGCGTGGAGGCCATGGCCGGGGCGAGGGGGATGCCCCAGCTCGGAGGGCAGGTGGCCCCGGCATTCTGGGGGTGCAGCCGCATTCTGCCGGCGACCTTGCCCATGGCCGGGTTCCCTTGACGAAGACCCGGGGTGCATTTCCCCGGCACCACGGAAGCCCAGGTGAGGGGTCTGGAGAAGGCAGTGCAGACGCTCACAATCTAGGGTCTCGGCCGTTTCCCCCAACCCTGGTGCTCCCTGCTCCCTGCACCGGAGCAGACGGACCCCGAGGAGACTATGCGCACCGGGATTGTCACCAAAAGCCGTCACAGAAGCCTGCTGGCTGCCAGGCCAGACCCTACGTCCCGACAGCCTCCCCTGTGCCCCCGCCCCCCCCCGTGCGGTCCCCATGGGGTCCCCACACAGTCCCCGCGCTCCCGTCCCAGGTGGGGGCGGCCTAGCACCCTCCACCCCGGTCCGTCACGCTGTCTCTCCCACATCATTTCCTTTCCCGTCGCGGGGTTTGGAGGGGTCTTGTCCCCTGTGTCTCTGGCTAAAGCTTGGCACGGAGGAGGCCGAGTCACTGTGCCCTGTGAGAGCCGGCTCTTCCTGTGCCCGGGGCGAGGGGGGGGTGACACGCTCCCACCAGGGGTCTGGAAAACCACGTCCAGGGGACGGCACCCCCTCTGAGCCCCGAAGGGCGCGCGTGGCGTGCTCACGAGGACGCTGGGCGCCCACCGGCCCGCCCGATGAAAGCGACTACTAACTCTGTGCTCCTTTGCAGGCGACCTCATCCACTTGCCTCCATACCTTAGAATGGACTTCTTGTTGAACCGGAGCGGCCCAGGCCCCAGCAGGGACCTGAGTCTGGGGCAGGCGTGCCTGGAGCCCCAGAAAAGTCGGACCCTGAAGCGCCCCACCGTCCTCGAGCCCATCCCCCTGGAGGCCCCCTCCTCCGCGGCCCCGGCCAGAGACGGACAGCAGTGGCCGCAGGGGGCCGTGGCCACGTTACCTCAGCGGGAGGGGGCCGAGCTGGGCCAGGCGGCGAAAATGAGCAGCTCCCAGGAATCGCTGCTCGACTCGCGGGGCCACTTGAAAGGGAACAATCCCTACGCGAAATCCTACACCCTGGTATAACGCACGGCGGGACTGGGCGGCGGCTGTACATACGATGTCAAACGACTCAATCAAAGCTACCTTTTTTTTACGGAATTCCAATATTTATAATTAAAGAAAATTGCCAAAATATATTAAAAAAAAAGAGAGAGAGAGAGAGAGAGAAAATACTGCAACCACAGACAGTGCCAAGACTCTCCTGCTTTTTTTTCTGCCTGAGTGTGCGCCCCGTCGGCCTGGGCATCCGATTTTTGGGGGAAAGACGTCCAGTTTTATGATCTTCACAGGCTACTGCATTTTTACTGATTTTCTACACAGTGCATGGGGGGGACTCCTTCAACCCGACCGGAAGTCCTGTCACACAAGGTTCGAGAAAGAAAACAGGAAAAAAAAAAAAAGAAGAAAAGAAAAGAAATCACCCTCTCTGTGCATTTCGAAGGAGCGTTGGTTTGGGGGCGAGGGGAGGCGTCCGTCCCGTCCGCACATCTGTCCGCAGACCTTTCTTCCCCGCCAGAACTGGGTCCCCGTCCGACCTTCCGCTGTCCCTTGGGTCGAGTGCCATCAGTGAAGGGGAGGGGGGGAGTCGACTCGGTTTCCTTTTCCGTTCGTTTTTTTTAAGTTCACGAGACACTCTTTGCATTTTGTCTAAGCGAAATAAAGCAGAAAAGGTGGCCTGCCTTTATTTCGATGTGTGCTTCTCGCGGCTCTCGCTGACCTGCCAGGGCGTCCTTCCCACGCGGACGCTGGTGTCTGCGAACGCCAGGGCTGAACCTGGACTTGGAGAACCCAGGGAGAATATCTCTGCGCTCCGGCCTCCTCGGGAATGTCCGGGAAGAGCACGGAAGGGGTAGCTGGCCTCAGTCGCAGTGAGCCGGCCTCCCAGACGCGCTGCTCCTCGCCTCCCGATAGCGCCCGGCCCTCCAGCTAGACCAGAGGTCAGCCAACCATGGCCCGCGGGCCAAATCCAGGCCACTGCTGTGAGCGTATAAATAAAGTTTTATTGCAACACAGCCACGTGCTCAGCCAAAGTGCATTCGCGTTGTGCCGGTGGCCGTCTCTCGTGCCCCGCTGGTGGTGTGGCACCGAGTGTGACGGCAGAGGCGGTGTGGCCTGCAAAGCTGACGGTGTTTCCCGTCCAGCCCAGCACAGACGAGGCCGCCAAGCCGTGCCCCGGAGCCCCACGCCTCCCCGGCCTGCTGGGGCACGGGGGAAGGGGGGGATGGGGACCAGAGGGACCGTCCTGTCGCACTGTGACCGGTGCCTGCATTCGCAGTAGACCGTCTTTGTGTATGTCGCCTCCCACGCACTCGCCCGTACCCAGAGGGCACTAGTCAAGTCGTGTGCGATGCTTCTCGGCAACCTAACTCTGTGCTTTCCTTCCCGTCGGCTTAGACTCGCAGAAACCTCGCCCGTCAGCAGCAGGAGCTGCATTCCTCGTGTATGACACATCCCAGACGCTCTTCCCTAAAAGGGGAGGAGAACGAGGTCCCTGGGCCGGAGCCTGGGCACTGAGCAGAAAGCACGATCGAATGCCCGTGGCTGCCCAGGGGCCCAGGTGAGCCCGCGCGAGTACCCGCGCTCCCTGAATGTTCTCCGTGGGCCGGGGCCAGCCACTGCCACCTGAGAGCCTGTCCAGAGGTGTCTTCCTTCTTTCCCCTCTCTCTTACCCTCTCTCCCCGGCTAGCATCCTTCCTCCCTCCATCTTGCCCTCTTTCCCATTCTTTCTCGTTCCCACTCATTTTTCAGGCAGGCCGACCTATTTGCCTGCTTAAGTGCAGAGACACTGAGTGCCCCCATCGTGGGCCCACGACCAGGTCGAGACCCCCCCCCCGATGTTGCCCACACGAGGTGTCCCCATGGATGTGAGATGTGGGGGTGTCTTCTTGCTACTGTTGCAGAGTTTAATCCATGGTGACAGCTGGTGGCACCCTCAAACACTGCTTTTTAACGCAAAAGAAAGGAAATGCTACTTTCTAGAATAATTTTTTTTTTTAAAAAAAAAAAGCTGTTTTCCTTCCATCTAAAACTTCTGTATTCCCCAAACTCAGAAGTTTACCTTTTTTTCTCTCTCTTAAGCTGTGCAAAAATAAAAAATTCTGTATCATGTCTGCCTCTGGGATGGGTTGCTTTCAAAGACCCTGCCTTGAGAAAGCTCGCTAAAATGGATTCAGCATGTAAGTAAGCACCGTCTCAAAACGTCCGCTCCTTACCTCTCAGCTGGGGGCCTGGTATTCACGCCTGCGAAGAGGTCTGGCTCTGTAAATTAAAGGGGCAGTGTACATGTAAAAGTCCATCGTTGAGAGTAATAATAACGAATCTTCCTCTGGACCTTTTCCTGTCTCTAATCTGATTGATGATGACTTCGAGAGGTCATCTCATTCACCTGAGGTCTGCAGACAGGAGGCTGCATCTGAGGACGGCGAAACTCAGGTAAATTCTTTATCCTCTGTCCAGTGCCCATCGGGTCGATGAATAATAGCTCTCGGGTCAATGGGCTGGGCTTCCTTCGAGGCATCCGTCGGGTGGGCAGCCTGAAAAACGCCCGCCTTCCTGAAGTGAGCAGGGTCTTCTCTCACTCCCCAGCCAGTGAGCTACCAGCACTCAGCGCTCACACAGCTGCGGGAACCCTAGTGTCTTCACCCAGTTCTCGTGTCTACCTGCCCACTTCCTGTATGCACACCTACCCACTTCCTGTGTCCATACCTGCCCACTTCCTGTACCCACACCTGCCTACTTCCTACACCTACACCTGCCCACTTTCTATATCCACACATGCCCACTTCCTATACCTACACTTGCCCCTTCCTATATCCATGCCTGTCCACTTCCTATACCCATGCCTGCCCACTTCCTGTACCCACACCTGCCACTTCCTGCACCCACGCCTTTGTGACTCCCCACGAAGAG